>JABUQX010124631.1:30000-41278 GCA_015478945.1 Trachelipus rathkii | reverse complement strand
CACCCTCTCACACAGACCTCAACACACATTGTTAGAAGAACATCTATTAAAAAGATGACGCAAGAGCATATTTCTATTCCTCTAATAATCACTAAACACAGACTGTCTTAAATTAAATTGTTAAATCTTAGAGCAAATCTCTGGGAAGCTCAATACTATCATACCTTTGTATATAAGGAAAGTGAATTTTTTTGCGCATGTGTGAGAAAAAACAAATTATACTGTATATTATCTTCATGGAGAATCCACATTGGTCAATAATGCTGCATAGAATGAGAATTCGTATTAATTGTTTAGGGTGTACGTCAAAGTGAACTTATTTTTGTAAAATTAATATTCTTCCAATCTAGATTGGCTTTGATAGATGTAATATAAATATAGCAATCTTTCATTATCTCACTATTAAGGCTTTGGTAATATCCTTTGCTATCTCTTACATAAAAACATATTTTTTACATCATTCTAAAATTTACGTTTGCTGTGCCTTGATCTTAACGATTGTACACACATTTATCCCACCAATATCTATCGACACTTGTTAGTTCTTGGTAATCAAAATAATCGAGTAGTTATTATTTTCTAAACTGATGCTGTATACACTATTTTTATAATATACATTTTCGTAAAAAATATTATAGGAGTGAGATACTCTACCAGTGTTTGATATTTCCCTAGCAGCAGAGAAAAATAATGTGTTTCATTGAAAATGCAAAATATATATATTATATCTTTTTTTCACAAAAATAGCTGATGAAGAGGAATAATTCATATTAACATGAGTTATTAGAGAGTCTTGCTGTCAAGTCATTGAGACGTTTAATGTAAGTGAATAATTTCAATAGTGACTGTTTCGTAATAATACCGAGAAATTATATAAGTATTAGGAAGTGAATGCCAATCTTAGCTATTTGAATAAAAATTGAGAGCTTTAACAATCATAAAAAATCTGACATGTAACTATTCGCCATCTTAACCTTAGAGAGTACGTTTCGAACATTTACTATAGAGGAACTATTAATTACTAATATAGCACGAACGGCTCGCTAAAAAGTTCATCGAATTATTTATCACCTAACATCATTAAACACTAACATTGGTATTACATCACTTATAGGTACATTCTATAGCAAGTTATGAAAGTTTTTCAGAGAAGCTGAGTAAATAACTATTTTTCACACCATTGGAAGATAAAATTATACCATTTCTTTTCATGAGATTAGAGCAAATTATTCGAGATATGACATGCTCGAGCAGAAGAACGAAATTTATTAATATTTCTACGAAGATCATATAAAAATATGTACGTATCTTGTTTCCTAAGAAAAATATCAATATTATGCTGCTGGCTTTTTATTACGAAAAGAGCATTTATTTCATCTTTATAGATTGTGCAACACTAATCCATGTATTAGAGGGAGTTATGAGAAAAATCACTTAAAGTAGAGATCAATCTCTAGAACTATAACATTTACGAGCTTTATGCTTGATATCCTATCCTCTTTAGATAATATTTTCAAATTAACATTAAAAAATTATGAGAAAATCATGTAAAAGTATTAATGTTTTCCCTATAAAATTTCAACATATGAAAATTATTTTTGGTGAGATATATTTTATTAATAAAATTGACGTGTTTATACTGAGAGTTATGATATTATATTCCTAGCATAATTTGAAAAAATAATGAGTGGTTCATTGAAAAAATGACTGAAAAATTCATATATAGATGTTACTGTAACATACGTTTAGTAACTTTTCAAAAGTGTCTTGGTCATTCCTTAAACTTAAGCTGTTATATGAGGTGAATAGCTGTTTTTATATATCAGCGTAATACTTGTTTGCTGTTGTTTATGAGGTTATACCAAAAAGTATTTATGTGTCATAAGTTTTCGCTCTATTTTTACATGCGAGTATGATATATAAGACATATACCTTTTTATATTAAAAAGATTTTTGTACTTACTTTAAATATACGCCTGTTGAGCTTAAATTTACATTAATCAAATTTAGAACTCTAAAAGTACGAATATTTGTCTTCCGGAATGCACCAATTTTTGAGTGTATATTAAAATTACTTAAAATTTGATTTTGTTATAACAGTGGTATATTTTTGCGAGTCATTCTAATTAAGATAATAAAATTGATTATAGTTTGTTATCATTGAAATTGATGATTCAATAGTTTTGTACTAGAAAGCGATGGTGAGAAAATAAATTTATTAGAATGATGTTTTTTTATGTGTTCATTAATATTGCACTGTGTTTTTTGTTATATTAGTAAATATTTATCTTCAGTTAGTATTGGTATATTTTATGAAAGCTTCCAGATATAAATGTTCAGTCTATGATTTATTTCTTGCATAAAACCTATAAGTTATTATGATAAAAGGTATAATGCTCGAATGTTTAATCTTCTTATAATACATTCTTAGTTCTGTGCGTAATAACATTTGCACATTACAGCATTTATTAGTTAGACGTCCTTTATATAATGTATACTGATGATATACCTGATTAATGCGCTAGCCCTCACATTTTCTCGTAGGATCATTATTTGATTATAATAGACAATCTGTATAAATATGAGTTAAATATTTTTAGACTGAGATATTGATTTTACAGCATTTAAAAATGAGATGGTTAATAGTATATTTAAATTTAACATTTGCCAATATTAATTAGAGCATAAAAAGATAATGTACATAGAGTTGTTGTTGTAAATGTAGGTTACGTATATTTGCATCCTGTGTTATGATAAAATTTAAGTTTTCAGTATATTTGTTACTTATTACTAGTTGTCTCAAATAATAGTATCTAGGATAAGTTTGTGTGTGTTAAAGTAATACACCTGGTTTTTAAGTAATAAAATTACTTGAGAGCCTTATACGAGAGTAGTTAGCTGCAGCGTTTATTGTCTTAAGATTGTGTGTTTCAAACACAATTTCATCAGTTCAGGTGAAATTTTATAATGAATCATCAAAAGCTACGTTATTGTGGTAACATAAAATGTTCTATCACATAATATGAAATTATGAGATTGATCTTGTGTGAGTAATCTAAAAATGAGAATGATACTTGATATATCAGGTGTTTATATCAGTTATTATCGCACAAAATAGATAAAAATGTTTTCATTGAAACTGACACTATATTGTGCACAATAAAACGAAAGTAAGAAAAGTAGCGAGTACATATTTTATTAAAGATAGTATGATTAATAGGCTGTATACAACGTTCGACTGGTATCATAAATAGAAATGCATGAAATAGTGTGTTTTTTAGGTATTTGATTTCACCAGAATTATACTTGGAGATTTACTGACTTTTAGGAAATACCTAATAGTTATCAATAAAAGATAAAATTTTTTAACGTCTAACAATATACTGCTTTATGATCTTGCTAGATATATATTATGCAACACTAAATAAACAAATCTATATCAATTAAAAGACTTAAAAAGTACATTTTATTCGCCTCTATATAAAGTTCAACATGTGGTGAGAAAGTTATTGAAGTCACGTTAATATATTGAAGTTATCTTGAGACTTGTCGTGGAGCTTTTATTTCAGCATTTATTAGTAAAAAAAGTAGATAAATTGTAGTATATTGGAAAATATGCAATACTTTGCAAATAATAAGAAGAATACATATGAATCATAATTGAATACACTGTTCTAAGGTTTCTTTTATAACGAGTAAAACAAGGTTGATGAAGAGGTATTAATAATTTTTATCATGAGAGTATTTTTATCTTAGAGCTTTTAAGGTATCAAATTTAATCAATCTAGTACAGATATAAACTCATTTATGTAATATAAAAATATATGCTTGTTAACTCCATATAGACTTACAAATTAACGATCATTCAATCTTATATAAGATTTTCACATTATAAGAATTCACGAAGGAGTGACAGGTAAATAGTACTATGGATTTAACTCGTAAAATTATACATAGAGAGAAATACTATTGTCTTATAGGCTTAATGCACATAACAGACAATTAACTCTGGAGTTAGAATAAAAATAATATTATGACGTAAAAACAAGAAAGAGTGCAAAGATACGAAAGCAGGAAGGGTATTTTGATTTAACTGATTTAACTGATTAACTTGCTTTAGGTATGTAAAACATGACAATTTTTGTAAAAAAAATATGAACTCTGATCAATTAGATCAACTGGATCAATATATCACAGAAGGGGTGATGAGGACAGTTTGATTTAACTGATTTAACTGATTTACTGCTTTAGGGATATGTAAAAACGTAAATTTGTAAGTTATACACAAATAAACATAAGAAATTTTATTTATTTTATTTATTTGTTTATTTTTATTTTTTTTTCTCACTTGATGGTTCTGAAACCATTATTTTCGAGATCTACAGATCTAATAAAATATATAAAGCACCAACATTGTTTTGTTATACGAATGTTATTCAACTCGGTACCACCAGCGGCTCCAGCGCACCGGAGCCGGAGCCGGAGCCGGAGCTCAATTAAGTAAAAACGATACCAACTCTTCTAGAAATTCAACTCTGAATCCTCTCACCAAATCTCCCTAATACGAACACTTCGATTTTTTTAGGGGGATGGGGTCCCCCTTCGGGGATGCCAAGAGGGGGACGCAATCGCTCGTTAAAGAGTTACCTACCATCGAAACCCCCTCCAAATTTTTAGCCTCGATAATCGAATAACTACTAACCTCTAATAGATATATATCGAAGCCTTAGGCTGGGAGTCGGAGCGGACCTTAAAAATCATTTCATAATAATATAATAATAATAATAATCAATAATAATTAATATAATAAGAATGAATAATAATAAGAATTAATTAAGAAGTAAGAATAATAATAAAAATAAGAATAAGAAAAAATTACAGAGGATGAGTCAGAGGAGTCGGGGTCGAAGTCGAAAGGCTGGCTTGCGTTCGGAGGCGGAACCGGAGCCGGAGTCGGAGTTCGTAAAAAACGATTCCTTGCAGGAATCGTTTTCGACTCAGAATCCTTCGGGAATCGATTCTTCGTATCCAAATTTCAGCCTTCTACGATCAATTTAATTTTTAGGGGGAAGCGTCACCCCTTACGGGGGAAGCAGGGCGTACGTAATCCTCGTCTTACGACGAGAATACAGTCATCACACTCAGAATGGGAACCATTAGACCTAATCTTCGCTCGCTCGGAAGCAGCAACAAGGGCCTAGCGACATATTTTGCGTTCGATCTCAGGGGGAGGTACCCCCTATATACATCCCAGAAACTTGAAATTTTGCACGTAACGAGCTTATCACATACATAGAACATATACCAAGTTTGAAAACGATACCTCTTATACTTTTCGAGAAATCGCTGGGTTCTGTCAAACTGTTCCAATACTACTAATTAAATTTAAATAATGGGGTTTAAGGATTGCACTTAATTAATATATTCCAATATAACAATTATAATACAATTATAGTACATCATAATTAGTAATTAAAATATTAAATAATTATAATATAATAATATAATAATAATAATAAATAATAATATATAATTAATATAATAATAATAATAATAAAAAAATATAATAATATAATATATATAATAATAATAATATATAAAATATTATCAATAATATATGATAATGGTAATGAAATGTATAAGATAATTGATAATGATTAATGGATAATGATAATGATAATGATAATGAATCAATAATAATAAGAATAATAATATATAATAAATAATAATTAATAATAATAATAATATAATAATATTAATATAATAATACTACTAATTATCACTGATTAATAATAATATAATGATATAATGATAATGATAATGATAATGATAATGATAATGATAATGATAATGATAATGATAATGATAATAATAATAATAATAATAATAATAATAATAATAATAATAATAATAATAATAATAATAATAATAATAATAATAATAATAATAATAATAATGATAATTAATGACTTAATTATTATTATGATAATAATGATAATAATGATATCAATAATTATGAATTAATAATATAATAATAATATAGTATGGATAATAATAGATAATATAATAATAATAATAATAATAATAATATAATAATAATAATAATAATAATAATAATAATAATAATATATCTGCTCAATGTCGTAAACGTCGTTTTTAAATTCATAAAGCCGGCGTTCATACCGTTGGACTATTAACACGAATTAAACGCTCTGAATAAACGTTTTTGTTAAGAACTCGCCTGCTGATTATCTTGACGTATGCTTAATTTCGCTATGCCTAAAAAGTAGAAAGCTTTGTGTGATTTTATATAGTTGGTGGCATTGTGATTATACTATCATAAGTCACACAGGTTATATAGCAAAGTAGTCTTCGCACGCACATAAACACACGCGCGCACACACACACACACACACTTACACAAACACACACACATATTATTCCTCTTTATGATCAAATCGCTTCTCACTTCAGCGCTTCTAACTGCGATTCGAAATATTTCCCTTAAAATTAACAGTCCAAACAGCAAGGAAGCTAAAATTATAATTTGAGCATCTATTGTGTTTGGGCTCCAAAGCGAATCATTTTTCTTATCAAGTCTAAAAGATCCCGTGAAATTGCTAAGCTGGTCAGTAAAGTTATTTAGTAGATTTTCACTCTGGTTAGAATGTCTTTCCGATCCTGATAGGATAAGAGGAGTGATAAGTAAACAATCTTTGATTATTAAATCGCCTTGAGCGGTGGTGTGGAATAATAATAATAATAATAATAATAATAATAATAATAATAATATATAAATAATATATACACATATAATAATATATAATTAATATATAATACTATATAATAATAATAATAATAAGTAATATAATATAAGTAATAACAACTAATCAATACATAAATTATTTCAAGATGAATAATAAATAATAATAATAATAATAATAATAATAATAATAATAATAATAATAATAATAATAATAATAATAATAATAATAATAATAATAATAATAATAATAATATTATTATTATAATTATAATCATAATCAAATAATATTTTAAATATGTATTATTTATTATTATTATTATGATTAATAATTCGATTATTATTATTAATTATTATTAATATTATTATTATATTTATATTATTATTATTATATTATTATTATTATTATTACATACATACAATTTTCTATGCTGCTTTCATCAATCCATTCTGTCTCTAAGTCTGAGAGAAGAAATAAACGTGCTTAAGTCCCGAAAAATGAAACTCTGCAAAACATGAACTTGTATGAAGGGTTGAATCACGACGTGCAATATCTCTTTTCTGGTCCTCTTCTACTTATCATATGATAAGGAAAAATTTAGTTAATATGCACATATATATATATATATATACTGATATATATATAATATATATATATATATAATATATATATATATATATATATATATATATATATATATATATATATATATATATATATCGTCATTCGAAAAGTAAAAGGTCATACGTAAAAGTGTCGTTGAAATTTGATTTTTAGTTGCATTAAAACATTTTTCTACTGAATTGATTGATGGTCCCTTAAATCAAACAAGAAAGAAAAATATACATGTGATTATTTATTTACTAAACAACTTTTTTTTAGCCTAATTTTAAACTACTGATTCCTTAAATCAAACAAGAACGAAAAATATAAACGTGATCATTTATTTACTAAACAACTTATTTAGCATAATTTTAAACTACTGTTGTTTTGAATAGCCTACATAAAAATAAGAATAAAGTAAAAACGCAAAATAAAGAACAAATTGAAATACCAGTTGATCAGCTTTCAAAATTTATTTAAATAATAGCGAAGATTATTTAAATATTTATTTTCTTTTTTAATCGCTCTGCTGTAAAATTATGAAATTGTCATTTATGACCTTTTGCCTTTCAAGCGACGATAAATACGCTTAACTAATTTTATAAATAAAAACAAATATAATAACAATAGTACTGATCTAAAAGTTTATATTTTTGCTAGTTCAAACTTATATAGGGCCCAAAATGAAAATGAAATGTTACTAATTAATATCAGTTCAATACTTATGGAGGATTTTCAGGTTTTTTGCTAAATGAAAAAATGAATAAAAAATTGTCAAAAATGGACTTACACATGTTATCAGATTAGTTTGCTTAGTAATTTTTCTCCAATAATGTTAAATTTTTATATGTAACTTTTAAATATTAAAGCGAATTAAAATGTTAAAACAAAGCCATTAAAGGATAATAATCGAAATTTATTTTTTAAAAAAGTCATAAATTTAATCTATAGCTATGAACTATAAGAAATGCAGAAGCAACTACCTCCCCATTTTACATACTAATATTGTAATACATAAAATCACACCCTTTTACTTAAAAGCTTCTTATTTTATCCGACATGTCTTAACATGCGTATTACATTTACAGAGTGACCAAAAAAAACGGGCCCAATTTCCATAGGCTTCATTTCTTAAAGTTTTATCGGAATTAAATAAAACTTTAGTTATAAGTAGTTTATTGTGTTAGAACATCAAATTAAAACATGATATTCTTTGGCCTTTTTTCTTCATTCTAGAGCATGTGTTCGAGATGACTTCCATATTGCTCCGTGCATTACTTGAGATGCAGCACAAAGTTGTCCAAAACGTCCTTACAATCAGACCGAGGAATAGCTCTTATCTTCTCCCTGATGGCTTCCTTGAGTTCAGTCATAGTCCTGTGTCTGCCTGCTAAAACTTGGTCCTTGAATTAGCCCAAAAGGAAGAAATCTGGGGAGGGGCTAAGGTCTGGGTTATGAGATGCTAACTTAAAATCAGCCATGAGACTAATTACACGGCCTCCAAAGTTCTCTTTCAGTCAATCTCGGGACAGATTTAAGGTGGGAAAGCTTGATACATCTTGCTTGAACTAGAACTTTCTCATAAGCGACGGATAGAAGGTCTGTAGCTCATATTGACAGGTTTTTGCAGGACCTCAACATTACCTTTCATTGGTGACTGGACACTGTCCCGTCCAGAATTCTCCAGAGAATTGGTCAATGATGCCTCTGATGAGATTGCAGCCAATATATATATAAAGGAGTGTGTAGTTTCTTGGTGGCTACTTTATTGGGGTTGCAGGTCCAGAAGACATTTGTCTTTGAGTTCACCTTTCCTTCAAGATGGAAGTGGGTTTCATCTTCTGAAATTTCTCCAGTAACTTAGCTGACATAGACTTTCTCTGCTGTTTGTCTTAAGCTGTAAGGGTTTGCTTCAGTCTGCATGCCTGCATGGTAAGCCTATATCTGTTTACTCGTACTTTTCCTGCAAAGCCCCCAGGTATACCGGAGGGACTGGACTTCGCTTGCGCACCAGAGCGTCTCGGACTTTACTCTATTGATTTTCTCACGCTCTCGACCAGCTCGGCTGTACGCTTCCTGGGACGTCTTGAGTGGCTTGTACGGGTTTCCCTTGGTGCATTGAGGTTCTCCACGGTCCCATATTTCTCAAAGTGGTTCACCCAGTTCTGAATTTGAACTGATGCATGAAAGTCTCCTGGATTTTTTGAACGAGCCCGTCTTGAAGTAATTATAAGTAGTCCACCCAGTTCTGAATTCGAACTGATGCATGAAAGTCTACTGGATTTTCTTGAACGAGCCAGCCTTGTATTGAATGCTTGACGCAGTAAATATTCTTTGCTCTGAGCTTTCCTTTTGAGGTCTAAAGTAGTGTTCACAGAGAGTTGCTTCTGCCAAATCCTGCAAAATAGTGGTGATGAAGGGTAGGGTTTGGATAAAATATTTTTTGAATTTCATTGGGAAAAATGATAAACCATTTGAAAGAGAAAAGCTAGGTCTATAATTTTTATTTCAAGGACATTTGAAAAGTATCGACTAGATTTTGAGTTATTTCCTCCTAGATGTCACGAATCAGCATTTTAATCAACAATTTTTGAAAGTGAATTTCTGCTGAACTACAAAAGATTTTTAAAAATGGATTTCACTGATATACTTGCAGTTAACAGATGGTATATAAAGTATTTCAAACATAGCAGCGTTATATTAATCATTTTTTCTTTTGCTTTTATTGCAAAATATGACTTTTCTCCCAAAAATTAAAAAGTTATCCGAATCTTACCTAAAGCTATTTTATTTCAATGAATCATACATCAAAATGTAGTTCAGCGTATATTAAATGGAAAAATAAAGAAAAGTTAAAAATTAAAAAGAAAACAGACAAAAATTAAACTTGGAATGTAAAGCTTATATAATATACAAATTGCAACAAAATTAAACTGGCCAGAAGAGTTTGGATATAGCAGCACATCAGATCATATAAAGAGAGACTTCTTCATTTGGCTACTAAGGACAGGGAACCCCTTATGTCAATTTGTTTTCTTCTCCAAAAACCTGTAGAAATATGAATAGTATTTCTGCAGCTAACACCACACCTAAGTCATACGGGACATGGTGTTGAGGATAATATTTAATATATATATAGTATATACTATATATATATATATAATATATTATATATATATATTATATATATATATATAATATATATATATAATATATATATAATAATATATATATATTATATATCGCTATATATATAGCATATATATATATTAATATATATATATGATATAAGGTTTAGTACTGACTGCGTGAGCATAGGTATGTATATAATAAGTAGATATATTTATTTATATTATAATATATATATAATTTATATATTTTTATATATATATATTTATATATATATAGCGTATATATATATTTATATTATATTATATATATATTATATATATATCTATAATATATATATATTATCTATATATATACTATAGAGGCGACAGTGCTAGCAACCCGGCCCTTCACTTTTACGCTTGTAGAACTCGTAGACAAGCTTTGGAATCTTATGCTCCTAGAAACACGATCTTCTTGTGTGCTCTGGGCGAACGAGTTTCAAGGCCTATGGAAGAATATGCCTATTCCACTGAAAGGGTGAAACCCAGCCTGAAGTTTTGACAACTCAAGGACCAGCAATCGGAAATCCATTGCTCTAGAAGTGCTCTAGGATTTAATCTGAGGAAGATGGAGGAGAGATGACGAAGGATAAATCCAGAGGAATAAGAAATGGTAATTTCCCCACAAGATGTGGAGACGGAACCTCAAAACGTGGTTTTGCTCTTGAAATGAAATTTTAATTGTGAATTCCGCTATTATTTTTTTAATTTCGTGGATGATCACAATACCAACCGTATATT
>JABUQX010124631.1:12500-25000 GCA_015478945.1 Trachelipus rathkii | reverse complement strand
ATAATATAATATATATTATATATATATATATAATATATATATAGTATATATATATATATATCTTATATATTTTATAATATATATATATATATATAATAAATATATTAGGATATATATATATATATATATAATCATTATTATATTATATATATTTTATATATATATATATATATATATATATATATATATATATATATATATATATATATATATATATATATATATATATATATATATATATATATATAATATATATATATATATATATATAATATATATAATAATAATATTATATAAATCATATATACTATATTACTATTGACGTAACTTGGAGTGTTTGGGAGCAACACTCTCTTTTCTTCTGCTTCGTTCTCCACTTCACTGGTTGTATTTGATGTTCTCTTAAAGACTCTCTTGTAGGTATAAAAACCGCTTTTTTGGATTGAATATCTTTATTAAAATTACATTCTATTATTTTTACCCGTTTTACTGACTTGCCAGCGATTGCATTTTTTTATACAATTTACACATTTCTCAAGTATGCCTAAAATCAAACCATGTTTTACAAAATTTTTGGTTAAAATGCATAAAAAAATAAAATGTCCAAGACAAAATAGACCGCCAAATCCTAGATGCACGAAAATCAGAGGTATTTACATAATCTAACAAATATAGCAAATAGTATTATAAAAATAATTTTTATTCTAATAAGCAAACATTATTTCATAACAAGAATAATATAATTACATGTTATCAATAAAACAAAAGATAATCAAAAATTAAAATCAAGAATTTTATATTCCAAAATAAAGTAGTTAATTTTCACAAACCATTTTCTGTAATATTTTCTGTAATTCACTGTAAGTAAAGAAGGTCTAACTTTGGTTAAAAGAAACATTATTTAAACAATAACTTTGAGCACTATATGTTACTTTGCGCCCGAAAACACTGAGCACTTTAATTACTAAATTAAATTTTAAACATAGTTACTTTGAAACACAGTCATTATTAAATTTAAACACTGAAATGCACTTTTGTTCCTGCTGCTCAGTAGATGAAGTAGTCTTCATTGAAAGCAAATCATCATCTGGTTGAGGAACCATCCGTGAAGGTGAATCTACATCCGATTGAGGAACCATCCGTGAAGGTGAATCCATATCCGATTGAGGAACTACCCGTGAGAAACGTATAAAGTTTGATGCTGAATAATCTGATGTAATTTTAAAAGAAATATAAATCACAGGGAAGAATAAAGCTTGAACAAAGCTTTTGTATGAAACATATCACTATATTGAAATTGATTCCTCTCCATTCTTCCAAGCTAACCAATATAAATCTCGTAGCAGTGATATCTGGAGCACCATTTTTATTGTAAGTACTACCAAATACATGGTGTGGAGATTCATTTCTTCAGGTTATCGATTCATATATAGTAGCAGTGGTATGAGGTGCCAATTGATGTAGACGTAATACCATACATGGATGAATCTTTCTTCTATTTTAACCAGAGAGCTGAAGAGACAAAATGGAAGTTCATCTGAAGATGTAATCTGTGAGTCCCTCGGTAAGAGAGTAGTTAGTAGCCGTAATGTAGACGGAAATAGTCACTTTAAACTGAAGCTGGCAAGCCTTGGTATTAACCGTCTAACTGTATCCATTTTCCATCAATCTGTATGCTGCTTGGAGGTATTGTAATTTTAATTTTTCCATTAAAGGTTCAGTGAGAAGAAAAAAAAGAAGAAAGTTTTAACTTTCTCTTTTATTTCTTCTCAATAAACCTTTTAATGGAAAATTCACCATCTCATTTAACTAACACTTATGATTTCATACAACGTTCGCATAAACTCAATCCCCATACACATCAATTTCTAAGTTTTGACGTTGCTTCTCTCTTTACGTCTGTTCCTGTTCCTTTCACATTAGATCTTCTAGAAAAATACCTACAAGAAAACAACATTACTCTCAATCTTCCTTTTCCTATTCTCAAAGAACTCATACTTCATCACCTCTCGTCACATTTTTCTCATTAACAACCTAGTTCAAACAACATTATGACTAGCTAATGGGTTCCCCACTTGTCCCCCACCTTTTAAGCAATATCTTTATGAATCTAATTGAATTCTAGCTACTTCCACCGTCCTCGCCCTTTTGTCTGAGCCACATGGCTTCGCTATGTGGACGACATTTTTGTTCCATTCCTAAAACTACAAATCATTAATATATTTTACGGACACATAAACAGTTACACAACGTCCATCATCTCTTTACACATGAACTCCCACAATTCCTCGATCCTTTTAGATTCTCTTGTTTCTTGGAAAAATTCTTCTCATCTCTCCTTTTCAGTGTATAGAAAACCAACTTCTCCTTCTACACAAATAAACATTGGTTTTCTTCACACACATACAACACCAAAATAGCTACACACTTCCTATATCTTTAGAGCGTTACGATTTCTCCTCCTACTTTACTATCTGAGCACACAATTTCTTTCTCCTCTTTTACTAAATCAAAATATCCTCAACATTTACTCAATCTCTTTAACAAAGCCAAAGAAAAAAATATAACATAGTACCCCTAGCACTGAACATACCTTCTCATCCTTCCCAATCCCTTTACAATAAATTAACCCCTATATGCAAACAAATTTACTAAAACATATCAACTTTTAAAAATACACAATCCCCCTAAACGATATTTTAAACCCTAAAATGATATACCAGCAACTCAATGCATTTATAAAATCCCCTGCCTTATATGTCCCGGCAGCTGTATCATCGGTAGCCCATCGACCTTCTAGAAGACTAAAACAACACATCTGAGTTTAACTAAGAATGATACAAACTCAGCCTTACGACATCCTCTAGATCTCAGATTGGACATGATTGCATTCATCTGCATCACTTCATTAGAATACATTATTCATATTATCACAAAAACGGAAAGAATAGTTGAATCTTTAGTTATTATTTAATAATAAATTAATTGTAATAGGTCCTCAGTGTGAAGTTTACTGAGATTCAACCCCCTTACCAATACAACTTTCTCCACCTTTCCACCTCTGTAAAGCAAAAAATCAACTAAACAACCAGTCACAAGTTTATTATTTTATTTATATTTTGTAATTAGTTTGCATTAATAAAATTTTGGTGAATTATCATCTGAAGAGCCTACGCTATTTATCCTAGAAATACAAATACCTTTATAATATTTAAATGGATAGGAATAAAGAACAATCTAATTTTTATTTACTTTTAAATAAAATTGGTTCTTTTAATAGATGTATCAAATAATATTAATATATATATATTATTAATTTATATTATTAATATATATATAAATATAAAAGAATATATATATTAATATTTAGTATAATATAAGTATATATATATATTATATAATAGTAGCTATCAGTATATATCAATATATAGTATATTAATAAACTACTTGATTAGTGTGTATTTCCTTAAGCTATAATTCTAAAACCCTGGCATATAAACACTGTAGAAAAACTTCTGCACTTTTTAATTTACAATTAAAAATATTTTTAGAAAGAACTTTACAAAAATATTACATTGATAACTACCTTCACTTCGACGCGCGAGCCTTCTCGGGTTACTGGAATTACTATCGTGAAATTCGAAGAAGAACGATCAATTAGTGTTTTTGGTCATTTTCTTTTTGTTCATTGAAAAAGTTGATGATTTAAAATATTCTTTGAAGAATAACATCTTATTTTAACCTCACCAGGATATTTTATAATTTTCGATTTCGTATATAACAAAATGACTCCAATAATTTTCGGTAGGCCTTATTGATTAATATTTGGTCACAGAAATATTGTGTTCATGTTGAATGTGAATTAAGATTACTCGTGGGTAGTTAAGCTATATTATTGGCAGTATTTCTAATCATATGTGTGTTGATATCTCTTTCTCTGCACTACTCCATTGAATTCTACCATGTCTAGTTGCATGTGCTGCACGGATTTTCTGATAGATCTCTTAGATGGTTTCCTTTGTGTTTAGGATGTTTAAATATTTTAAAGTCATATTGTTGATGAACTAAATGGATATTTTTTGGTAGTATTTTTTTTGAATGTATAGTTATATTTGGAATGGGCAAAAATGAAACATTTTCCTCTATTTGGAATGGTGTTGTAAAACTTGTTTTTTGCTTTTTTAAAGTTGCTTTAGAATGAAACTATCTGGCTAATTAGACATTTAAAATTTCATTGAATATATTTTAAGGGAGAGATCAAATAGGAAACGATAAGGGATACAGCCGAGGAAGATGTCAACAAAATAGCTAATTTGGGTTTCGGACGATGATTATATAACCAATTAATAAATGGGGGCTGTGTTGGTTTTCTTTATTTTGTATAACTAGTGTATTGCTTATTGTCCCATATAGTAACTAATGAATCAAGTAATGGTGAGATTTTGAAGTGCTCAACTGTAGCTTACTGACATGGAGGTATATATGATAGATATCTTAGGTTGTAATGTTGAGTAGGGTTACATTCATCGTCAAATACATTATCCATAATCATTGTTGAAGTAGGGAGAGAATATTTATAGAAAATCTATTAATCCATGAACAATATTGCTATTATGGGCGATAAATGAGGATCATTCTGTTTTGAGAGTCTGGAAGGTGATGGTAATCCTACGGAAGAACATCTCAGCTGTAAGGATAAGTTGATGACTTTTAATAGATTGAAAGGTAACAAGTTAAATTGGACTTCGTTTAAACATACTCTAATAAGTTAATGAAAGGACTGAGGACCACGGACAATGATTGATGATAAGCTTAGAAATATATGTGTGTAATGGGATTCTGTTGTCTAGTTCTATGTATAAAATCTTCTGAGTTTTTTAAATGTGCTAAAGAAATATTGCTTATGAGAGGTTTAAGTTGTTGTGAAATTCAAGTAGACAGTTTGTATGTAAGGCTATTTATGTTGGAAATGATGGGTCTTAGGGGATTATTTGCTTTGTGTAATTTTGGTATTCCGTAAAATTCAGAAGGGGAGTTCATATAGGCTTTTAAGGTGGGTATAATCTTGCTATGTATTTCAATAAATGTGCGAGTGATGTATAAAATTTTTTTGATGAATTTTTTTTGTATCTTTTTTAAGATATATTTATTTTATCGTTAATACGGAAACATTTCAATAGATTTATCCAAAATTCTATGAATTCCTTTATCTATCTTTGAAACATCTGATATTCCTTTTAATTTGTTAAGACATTAGTAAATAATCTGAGAAAAAGAGTTAAACTTGGTGACTCAGAAATAGTGAATAAACAAAATGCTCTTTCAGCAGAATCTATTGCAAAATTTTCACCAGATCTATTTTCCCAATTGTTTACCCTCCAGGAATTCAGCCAAGAGTCCGCGTGACATAATGAAGGATAACCATAACCGCATAATTTTTTCATATTTACGAGAAGTATTGTGAACTACTCTTACTATATTTTCATTATATGACATTTTACTACCACATGCTGTTACAAAAATAAGAGTAAATATTATCTAGTTGTGTTTTTTGCATCATCTATTTTCCTATCAATGACTTGCCCTACATCAATTAAATAAGTAATCTATACAATTCATGAACTCACTAAGCAAATCGTCTGAAACTTTGAAACATTGATGTATATTTTCAAAAGTATAGATTTATATTTCTTGTTTAAATCGATTTCATTTTTTCTATTAAGATATTTCTGCTATTATCGGGAAACGGACGTTTGATAACTTGTTCGATGGAAGAGAAACTCAGTTACGGAATAACAAAATTATTTACGGCAATTTCCTGATGAAGATTAGTTTGAACTTTTTATTGCATAGTTAACATGTTTGACATGCGTGAAATTTTTTCCGTAGAGGGTAATTTATTCCAAGATGAACGGGCTGCATTATGTATATTAATGGAACTACTTGTAAGTAGTGTTATATTTACTTGAATTAAACCCTTGGAAATTAAACACTTAGAGAAAACTTGCACTTAATACAGTATAAAAATATTCTAAAAAACTTTACAAAACCATGATACATTATAACTTGCTTCACCTCGACGCCGACGCCTCTGCGGTCATGGCAATCTGTCGGGGCATTCAAGAAGAAGTATCTAATTAGTTTTTTTTTATTTCTTTGTTATGCTATTGAAAAGTTTGATGATTTTAAATATTCGTTAAGAATAAAATCTATTTTAACCTCACCAGTATATTTGTTATAATTTTCGATGTTGTATATACAAAATGAAGAGAAAAAATGGCAGAGGAAAATATCAACAACATTGATCTCGGAATTGAAGTTGTTTATGTTTATGTGATGATTAAGAGTACGTCTTAACAACAACCATCATATCAACATTAATAACATGTCCATCATTCGAAATATTACAAACACACAAATCAGAAAATCTGCAGAAGCATTTTGCATATATACAATCTCCCAAATCTCAACCGCTGCCCTGGGGATCAAACAATAGACTATTCTATGCGCTTTGAAATGAGTAACGCGAGTTTATTAGTAACAAATAAAAAACCAATAAATGATAAAGCGATTCGTAGTTTATCATAGCAAATTTGGTCAAATCTATATCTCTAGGAACTCTTTAGGTTTCAATGTATAGAGTTTTGTAAAAGGCTTTTAATATCAAAAAATCTAAACGACTTGATCATAATTTTCGAAGTGTCATATTCCAAACTTCAAACTCAATATATATATATAATAATTATATTAATATATATATATAATATATATATATATATAATATATCTAAATATATATATATATAATATATATATATTATATATAATATATAATATATATAGTGCCAGTCTGGTATATTAAAAGGAACTCTAAAACAATCATAATTTAAATAGTTCGAGATATTATATTAAAGTATGATCAAGAACAACTTTAGAACTGTTTCTTTTATAATATGTATAAAATAATATCAACATTTTTAGGAAATGAACATCACATGTATTGAGCTAGAAAAAGATGAACCTTCACATTCAAAACCAAATTGTCAGTTTTTTTTACTGCTGGGAAGATCAATTATTTTTTATTACATATGCTTAAGACACCTTGTAATAAAATTGATTAACCAAACAGTAAAGCAGAAAAACTATTTATTTAATTTATTTTTACCCCGAATATTAATATAAGATCAGCTATTTTATTGTCTCTCTACAAAAAGTGTATTTTTGCTCGTAAATAATCATAGGCTCTCCTTAAAGAAATTCAGATTTGAAATACTTACTGATGGGAACAAATCCTCCTTCATCTCTGGTTACACCAGAAATTATGTCAACTTTTGTATAATTTCCATTCCTGAGAAGAACTTCTGGTCTATCTAGAAGAAAGTCTCGTCAACCCTCGGTAAAAATGGCGTTGGGAATAGTATCCATCTCTATAAAAAAAAAATCACATTTAATTATAATATATATAAATATATATATATATATATATATAATATATATATATATATATATATATATATATATATATATATATATATATATATATATATATATAATATATATATATATATATATATAAAATTATATATAATCAGTGCGAAACTCCAGCATCTATTGATGCGGAGTTGACTGACCAGATGAGATAAAAAATAACTCAATCCTTTTTTAAATTTATTCATTATATTTCATTTTTCATTGTATTATAATTATATATATAATTATTATATTTTAATATTAATGTATTATCATAAGATAATATAATATTTATTATAAATAATATATTATTTATTAGTATATATATATATATATGTATAATATAATATATATAATATATAATATATGCGCTGAAAAGCGGACATTCAAATTGATTATTAATATATCATGCCCAGTAATCTTCTAATTGTCGATCAATCGACACTATTATCATATTTTATATAATCCACATCTCTCGGCCAATCATAATTCAGCGAAAAAATGTATATCATATAACATACTAAATCATCTCAAAAGTTTCGTGACCCCATTTGATATTATACAAAAGCTTAAGACAATTAATAATAGATATGGCAACAAATGAGCTTTCTTTGAAAACAGTATGTATTTAATGGGAAACTTCTTTGAAAAGTTATCACTTATATATATATTATTATTATTATTTTATTATTTATTATATATTATTATTAAATTTTATTATCATTAGATTTTATTATTATTTATTTATTATTATTTAATCTTTTAAATGAATTATTATATTTATTTTTTATCTTTAAATTAATATATGTTATTTATTATTATTAGTATTATTTATTATTATTTTATATTAATTATTATTATTTTAATTATTAATAAAGAATATATTTATATTATTATATTTATTTATTATATATATTTTTATTATTATTTTATATATTATTATATTTTCTTAAAAGGTACAAAATTTTTATGTTGGAAATTGTATTGATGATATTGTTTAATATTTTGATAATATATATAATTTTAGTTATAATTATCATTATATTATTTATATTATTATATTGATTATATTATTATTATTATATTATTATATATTATTATTATTTCATTATTATTATAATTATTATTTATTATTATATTATTTATTATTATTATTATATATTATTATTTTATATTATTATTTATTATATTATTATTATTTATTATATATTATTTTTATTATTATTATTATTATTATTCATATATTATTAAATATTTATGCTAAATATATATTAAAATTAAATTATATGGATGATATATTTGTATAATATATTATAATATATATATATATATAATAATATATAATATAATAGATTATATATTATATTATATAATATATATAATATAGATATATATATATTTAATATATATATAAAGCTTATTATTTAAGTTTCTTCCACATAAGGTGATATAGGGCTGCATGTACATGAGTGGATACAAGATGGTTGTGGAATAGAAAACAGTATTACAACTAAATCAATAATTCATCATGGAAATAGTGAAGAGTGGTTTCTCACAGGGTTCAGAGCTGGCCACTATTATTTCGCTTCATATAAAAATGATTAGCACCAGACGTAAAGCAGTTTCTTAAGTTTGCAGATCATACCAATATTGCCACTCTTGTTAGAATAGTGAGAGGATCAGTAAATGATTCAAAATGACTCTTGATAAATTCTGGTGTGCAAGATGATTTGCAAATTAATTTTATTAGTAAAAAGTGTGAGTTCTTCACCTGGTTCTCAAATAAAAGTTTAACGTACCGATATGTAATGGAGATTCTGAATCTTTGATCAAAAAAAGATTATGTAATTTATAAGCAGTAATTATGAAAGATAGCTTATCAGTGTTTGGTAACATAATTAAAGCTAATAAGTGCTGGATAATAAATCGCAATCTGTTTACAAGATCAAAGCAGTAATAAGTAAAAAGATATATAGCTATTTAGTCCAATAAAAGCATATGTGCAAATCAGGTTTTCCCTTATTTAAAGAATACATGATTATTGCTAGATAGAAGATGGCACGCTAGAGCGAACAGGAATGATTTCTGCGTTGAGGGATAAGAGCTGAGGAGGCTGAAGATGGAATGTTATTCTAAGAAAAGCAGAGTTTTCAGAAGACTGATACAAGTCTACAAACTTATTCAATCTCTATTTATATACGACACCAAATATAATTCTTCATAGTAGGTTAGACGGACTGGAGTCCAAGGGCATATAACAAGAATAAGAAGAAAGCATGACCACCTTGATGAAGACAGCATTCTTTCAGCAATAGGTTGTTAAATTTTGGAGGTTATGACAGGGTCGTATATAATAATTGTATGTATATATTAATATATTTATATATGAATATATATTATATATATATATATTATATAATATATATATATATAAAATTATTTAAATATATTATATAATATATATAATTAATATATTATATATATATATATATATATATATATATATATATATACATATTATATATATATATAATATATTATATATATATTATTAATATATATAATTATTATATGTATATATTATACTATATAATATATATAATATTATTATTATATATTATTATATAATTATTTATTTATATAAATATATTATTATATATATATATATATATATATATATAATTATATTATATATATATATATATATATATATATATTATATAATATATATATATATATATATATATATTAATTATAAATATAAATAAAAAATTTAATGTTGAAAGGACCGGGAATTTTACATGAATGCTGGAAAATGCCACGCCATATAATATACTATAAATAATATATAATATAATATATAATATCATATATATATATATTTATAATATATATATAATAATATATATATATCATATATATAATATATGAATAGTAATTTAAATATATTATATATAATAAATATATATATATTATATTATTATATATATATGCGTGTGTGTGCGCGCACATTCCAGTTGCTATAGCAAGGCAAACAGACATTACGGAAAATCAAACGGACTGCATGCATCCAAAATATTTTGAGTCCTTTACCAAAGAACAGATTAAAAGAGCAAGCCCGCGCATGCACTTTTAGGAATTGGAATGTAACTCCGAATGACAGATTGCTCCCTGATGCATGAGCTCTTGAAAAACCTATATATATAATATATATTTAATATATAAATATTTAATTATAGATTATATATAAATACTATATATAATATATATATTATATATATTATATATATATATATAATTATATATAATATATTATATATCATATATATATAATAATATATATATAAATATATATATATATTATTATAATATATTAATTAATATAAAATAATTATATTATATATATATACAGTGCGTATCCAGAAATTTTTTTCGGGGGCCAAACAACTTTGTTATTATTAAATTATATATATTATATATATATATATATATAATCCTATACCATCCATTTATACAACAATCGATGTAATAGTAGGTGTACTAAGATTTAGAAAAAGGATATAAAATATTTAAAAAATATAATATAAAATATATATATATAATATAAGTAGGTATGTTACGTTTTGACCACTTGCACTTTTCGAATATGAAAGGAAAGAAATAGGTCTGAAAACTTGAAAAATCTATATATGTTTTAAGCTCGAATCCGTGTAATTTCAAGTCGTAGGATGTATATAGAGGGATCACCCCCGAGAGCGTAGCCGCTACCCATCGTTAATGCCCTTTGCTTTCCCAAATCCGAGACTTAAGCCTAACGAGAGTTGAATCGAGGCTGAGGACGTAAATCTCGCGCAGCCGAATTACGTCACGCCAGACGCGCGTGCCTGTGCGCATACACATAACACATTTATTTAAATTACGTCAAATCGATTTCCGAAGAAATCGATCTGAAGTCGAAAAACGATCCTGTAAGGGATTTTTTACGCGTTCCGACTTTGCGTTCCGCCGTGGCCGCGTCTTCGCATCCGGTCCCGCCGCCGACGTTGAGAGCCAGCCTGCCTCCGACTCCGAACCTATCGTATCGTGCTAAAATTTGAAGGGGTGTTAGATGAGGTAACCTCAGTTTATACGAAGTTACGTCCCTGGGTCCCCCCGAAGGTGATCCACCCCATTTAAAACATTAAAATTGACCATAGAGCTGGAACATTTGTAGATATTCTGAGTTTGAGTTCTAAAAGACATGTATTGGATTCACAGTTGACTCCCGCACGGGTTGCTGGGCCACTGGCGTGCCAAGTTTAGTATAAAAACAGTCGATATAACAACAATAATTGCTCTATAAAGTATTGAACTGAGATTTCGAAAATATGGTTTCAGAATCATCAAGGAAAAAATAAATCAATAATATAATAAATAATAAATTAAAATTTCTTATTCTTTTATGTTTTGTAACTTCCAAATTAATTTTACTAGCTAAAGCATAAATCATAAATTCAAGCCACCAACCTCCCTTCGACCAGTTGGATCTCATGATCTATTGATCTATTGATCTATATATCTATTATCTATTGATTAATGCTCAAATTTTACTCAACAAATTGTCATGTTTACATACCCTAAGCAGTAAAACCAATAAATCAAGCCACCCAACCTGCATATCTGTCCATTTGTGATCTATTCTCTATTGTCTGATGATCTATGATGCTATTGATCTATTGATTAAAGTCAAATTTTTACTAAATTTGTCAATTTTACATAGTCTAAACAGTAAATCACTTAAATCAAGCCACCCAACTGCATATCTGACTCACATCATATCAATTGACTAGTTCTGAATCTATTTATCTATTATCTATCTATCTATGATAAGGTCAAATTTTTACTAATTGTAACGTTAAACATACCCTAAAGCATAATTATCAGTAAATATCCAAGCCACCAAACCTACCCTCCTGTCCAATCATGATCCTACCCAGCTATGATCTATGATCTATTGATCTATTATAAGTCATTAAAAAAATTTCATTTTTA
>JABUQX010124631.1:0-5000 GCA_015478945.1 Trachelipus rathkii | reverse complement strand
AAGAACGTTTGTTAACACTAACATAGATCCATACTTAACAACAATAAAGTAACTAACATTGAGGCGCAGAACGGAACCTACTTACACTTTTTCGAACATATCAATGATATATTTTTACATTAACAAAGTAATATTTAACAAAAATTCCATCTTGGCCGTTTCTAATTTTCATACTGTTCAATGAATGATATGCTAACGTAACAAAGTTTTTCACATCAAGTAAAGCAAACATAGCATCACCTGAACTACGAAGATAAACGTACAGTTCACAAACCAACACATCTTAAATAAATAAAACTGTCTACATTAAAAAACTTCCATACTTAACAACAGTAAAGTAACTAACATCGAGCGCAGAACGTAATCTACTTACACTTTTTTCTAAAATATCACTGAATGTTTACCATTAACATAGTAACATTAAAACAAAAATCTTATCACAATATGTTTAATTATCATACGTAGATCAATGAAGTATATGCTAACGTAACAAAGTTTCATATTAACATAGCAAAACATATCATAACCTGAGTAACAATATAATGTATAAACATCAAATCCCAACATACTTTATGGCATTAAATAAATCGCTAACATTAACAAAGGTCCATACTTAACAAAGTAAAGTAACTACCGTTGCATACAAAAAACGCACCTATTTCATACGTTTTCAAAACATATGGAACCCAAGACACTAATATCTCTAACATATCATGTACTATTTTCGTATTAACACTGTAATATTTATCATCACCGTACCTAATTATCATATAGATCAACGAACATATGCCAACGTAACAAAGTTTTTGGCTTAACAAATCTAACATATCATAGTCTGAACCAAGAATATAACATACAACGAAAAACCTAACACAGCTTAAGCAAGAATAAACTGCTAATATTAACAAAGTTTCATACTTAACAACAGTAAAGTAACTAACAACGCATACAGAATGAACAAGTACGAAGCTAATGAGGTAAATATTCATTTAGCAAATCAGTATAGCGATGTGTTTGTTTATTTTATTTTTAATTTCATTTCTTTAAAACCTTTTGTTTTTTAAAAAAAAACTTTTATTTCTTTTTAACTTTTCTCGTTAAAACTTTTTTGTTTTTAAAAAACTTTTATTTATTTTCAATTTTATTTCTTTAAAACTTTTTGTTTTTTAAAAAAACTTAATTTTTAATCTTATTTCTTAAAAACTTTTTGTTTTTACTAAAAATTTTACACTTTTTCAAGTTTATAACGTAAAACATTTGTGTTTTTACATACCCTAAAACAGTAAATCACTGAATCAAACCACCCCTACCTCCCCCCTACCTGGCCCAACCCTGATCTATTGGGGTATTGATCTATTGATCTAGTGATCTGTTAACTCCAGTCATATTTCGAGTATCATTTTGGATAAACATAGCATAAAAATATGTTCTTTTTATACTAACCCTTCGAATATATGCTGACATAGCAAAGTTCATATCAATAAAGCTAACATAACATAACCTGATGTAAGGGGGGGGGAAAATTTTTTTATAATGATACATCAAACCTAACATACCTTAAACACGAATGTAAACAACTAACATTAACAAAGTTCAATACTTAACAACATTAAAGTAACTAGCAAAACATATAGAACGTTGCCTTTCACATCTTTTTTTCTTTCTGTTTTAAAAACTTTTATTTATTTTTTAACTTTTATTTCTCGTTAAAACTTTTTTGTTTTTAAAAAACTTTTAGCTATTTTAATTGAAATTATTGCAATTTAGATATAGTTTTATAGGTTTAATTAAAAAACTTTGTAAGTTTTTTAATTATAACTTCTTAATAAATTTTATTAAGTGAGGATTTATTAGTTTTTATCGTTTATAACGTAGGAAAGTTTACATTTTTACCATAAACTTAAAACAGTAAAACCAGTAAATAAACAAAGTTTTACACATCAATAAAGCTAACATAAACATAACCTGATACAAGAAATATAATGTCTATAACATGAACCGTTAACAAAATACCATACTTTTGGCAACAGAACAGTAACTGACGTTGCTTTACAGACCGTACCATATTCACATTTTTTTTCAAAAACATATCTCTAAACATATCACTGTTATTTACATTAACATAGTAACATTTAACAAAAATGTTATCATAACATACACGCCAACAAATATATTGCTGACGTAACAAAGTTTTTTCAACATCAATAAAGTTAACATATCATATCCTGAACGTAGGAATATAATGCACAATAACAAAATCTTACATAATTTTGATTTAGTAATTGGCTAACGTTAACAAAGTTCTCTACGGAAAGACACTAAATAATACTAACAATGCATACAGAAACGAACATGTACAAGCTGTTGTGGTTCCGTATTTCACTAAGAGTTATCAAATACAGACGAAGAAATTGCTTCAAAAACTCCGCCCACTTTTTCGAAACATTACGCGAATACCTAATGATTCTTGTGTTGGTTCGTTTACGAAACATTACGCAATACCTATGATTCTTGTATGGTTCGTTTTCGAAACATTAAGCTATACATCTGATTCTTGTTTGGACACAGGGTCAACATAACAAATTTTTTAAAAACAGGAATTTGTTGCTAATTTCTTTAATGTTTTATTAACAACGTCTAAAAACTTTATTTTTAATTTAATTTCTTTATCAATTTTACTTATTATTATTTTTAAAACAACATATTTTTTTTATTTTATAATTTTAAAACTTTTTGGTTTTAGCTAAAAATTTTATTCTTTTTATTTTTAATAACGTGAAAAAATTTGTGGTTTTTACATACCGAAAAGCAGTAAATCAGTAAATTCAACCCAGCCACCCTGCTCTCCTCATCGTTCTCCTACCCTCCCATGATCTATTCGATCTATCGAACTATTGATTCAAGTCACATATTTCGTGTATCATTTTGGATAAACATAACATAAAACAAGTTTTTTATACACTGCATCAACGATATATGCTAACATAACAAAGGTTTCACATCAATAATAACTAACATAGCATCAACCGGTCTAAGAATATAATGTACAACAACAAAACCTAACACATCTCAAACCCTCAATAAACGGTGTAAAATTAAACCAAGTTCCACACTTAAAACAACAGTTAAAGTAACTAAACATAGCGCCTCAAAAACGTAACCTATTCACACTTTTGTCAAGCATATCTCCTAACATAGCAATGTTAATATTAGATTAGCATTGGTAATATTAAACAAAAATATATCATAACCTTGTCTAATTGTCATACCGAAAAAACGAGAAAAACAAGGAAAAAAGAAAAGCAGGGCCAAAAAAACGAAATATAGGCTTAAGTAACATAGTTTCACATTAAATAAAGCTTACATATGATCATCTGAACTAAGAGATATCGCACACCGACAAATCTAAACACCTTAAACAGGAATAAACGGTCTACGTTAACAAAGTTTCACACTTAAACAACAGTATAGTTAAATTAAATTAACATACCAAAAAACGTAAAACCTATTCACACTTTCTCAAGCATATCCCTTAACATAACATGTTAATATTTTACAATAACATGGTGCGATATTTAAAAATATTCTATTATCATAACATTGGCTAATTATCATACTGATCCAATGAATATATGCTAACATAATAAAGTTTTCACATCAATAAAGCTAACATAGCATAACCCGAACTAAGAAAATAATGTACAACGACAAACCTAACACAAATTACCTACGAATAAAACTGTTAACATTAAACAAAGTTCCACACTTAACACCAGCTCGTAAAGATATCAACAACAAGTGTAGAGATGCGAGGAGATGTCCACCGTACAGCACAGGCGAAAAATGTCTTACTGAAGAAAATAGAGTGTATAAACAAACCTTAAAGGTAATGCGATTCTTTCTTTCAACCAATCATAACGGTTCAAAAGTCTAGACAACATGCCATGTACAACTTTGTTTAAACAAACATGCCATGTACAACTTTGTTTAAACATGAAATCGTATCATATATTTGTATTTTCATATCTATGGCTTACGAGCAATTCGGTTCATATATGTATTTGTATTTCATGTTTCACTAGAGTTATCAGATACAAATTCGAGAATTTGTTCAAACTCCTCGAACATTGCTGCAATACCAGATTCTTTGTATGGTTCGTTTTCGAAACATTACGCAAATACCATTGTTCTTGTTTTGTTAACAACTCCACACTTAATAACAGAAAGTAACTCAACATAAACATACAAAAATCGTAACCTAACTCATACTTTCTCAAGGATACCTCTAACATAACAATTGTTAATTTTTACATTAACATGGGTAATATTTAACAAAGCATTATCATAACATTTGGCTAATTATCATACTAACAACGAATATACGCTAACGTAATAAAATTTTCATTTCAATAAAGCTAACATAGCAAACCCGAGCTAAGAAAATAGTGTACAACGAACAAACCTAACACAACTTACGCAGGAATAAACTGTTAACGCTGTTAACATTAACAAAAGTCCCGCACTTAACATCAGTAAAGCAACTAACATGGTATGTAAAACGTAACCTATGTCATACTTTTTCAAAACATATCTCCAACATTATTAACGTAATTCTACATTGAACACAGTAATATGTTAACAAAATTTATCCCCTCCTTACCTAATTATCTATCATACAGAACAACGAATATACGCTAACGTAACATTTTTTACATTAAACATTAGTAAATTTAACAAAAAATCATCATAACCATACCTAAATATCATAATCCCCATTGAATAATTGCAAACATAATTTTTTTCCAAACATTACATAAAAAATAACAAAGTTTTATCCATACATAACAAAAAACAAGTTCTTTAAATAAAATATCATAATAAAGTGTAATAGTTTACTGATTTACACACTTAGCAGCAGTAAAGTAACTAACATTGCATACAGGAACGTAACATATTCACGATTTTTCAAACTTATCTGTAACATATCATAGGTATTTTTT
>JABUQX010124630.1:0-19084 GCA_015478945.1 Trachelipus rathkii | reverse complement strand
GATATATTTAACAACAACAGCAACAACAACAACAAAACAACAACAACAACAACAACAACAACTAACAACAAACAACAACACAACAACAACAACAACAACACAAACAACCAACAACAACACACAACAACAACCAACAAACAACAACAACAACAACAACATGCAAAATTATACAACAACATCAAACGCCACATTTCAACAACAACAACATCAACAACGCAACAATGCAAACAAAACGCGACATTCAGAAATCAAACAACTGACAACCCCAAAGAATTTAGTTATTTTAGGTCTATACAAAAAAATACTTAAATATGACTTGAATTCCATCAGATAATATGATCAATAGATCAGTAGCCCAATAGATCAATAGATCATAGATCATGGATGATAGGAGGATAGAGTTGTTGAATAATATTTACTGAATTACTGTAATAGATTAAAATGCAAAATTTTTTTTAATAAACATAAAAGAAATAAATTTTTAGGTAAAAACAACAAATTTATTTAAAGAAACCAAAACAAAAATAAATAAAAAGTTTTTTCTTAGTTAAGAAACACTTAGTAAATATGACATGAATCAATTAGATCAATAGATCAATAGATCATTGGCATGGTAGGAGATAACGTGGTATTTGATTTACCGTGATTTACGACTTTACCTGCTTTAGGGCATGTAAAACATGCAAATTTTTAAGTTATAAACATAAACAGAAATAATTTTAGGTAAAAATAAGAATATTTAAACAAATAAAACAAACATAAATAAAGTTTTTTGTTATGTTATTTGTCAATGATTATGGTCTATCAACATCATTCTTTAAAGGAGAATGTCTACGACGAGGTTCGATAGAAAAACATAGGATCAATAGATCAATCGGTCAAGATCAATAGAATCACAATGTAGGAGTGGATGAGGCATTTGGTCATCATTTCAATCACGTCTAATTCCAGTTTGACATAATCAATTTTAATAAAACAAATATGACTGAATCAATAGATCAAATAGATCAATAGATCACGGAGGGTAGGAGGTGGCTCGAGATGGTAGTTGATTAATTTGACTTTACTGATTTACTGCCTACCTGATTACTGATTTACTGATTTACCTGGTTTAGGATTAGGGTATGTAAAACATTAAAATTTTTAATAAAAAATATGAGAATCAACTAGATTCAATAGATCACAGAATGTAGGAGAATTGACTGAAGGGCTTTGATTAGCTTGATCTACTGATTTAGGGTATGTAAAACATAACATTCTTTGATAAAAATATTGACTTGAAACAATAGATCAAAGATCATAGATGGTCATAGCGGTACTGAAGAGAGTTTGATAACACGATTTCTGATTACTGCTGTAGCGGTATGAAACAATGCAATTATTTAAGTTACAAAAATAAAGAAGGATAAATTTTAAGTAGAAAAAAAATGTTTAAAGCAAATAAAATTTAAAAAGTAATTAAAAAAATTTAACATTGAAAACCAAAAATAAAAAACATTAAAGCTATAAATGTGTCGTGGAAATTGCTGAAAAAAAATTGCAACCATTGTACTTAATTTGAGACTTATAAATAGAAAACGAGATTTTTGAAAAAGAATGTCAGTCTGTTGATTAAACGAATGTTTACAAACTCAGCACGCACCGGCTCCATCACAGTGCCGGTACTAAATCTTGTCTCCTTTCTCCAATCCTTCCTCCATTCCTCATTTCCTCTATCTCTCTTATGCACTCATGCATTTAAACTTCTTTTATTTCAGTTAGGACCCTCCTCCGGGGGGATCCCAAACACATTCATTCTTATTCCTCATTTCCTCCTTCTTCCTCGCTTCTCACTTCCATCCTTTCTTCCTCCTTCCATTCCTCTCCTATCGCACTCCAGTAACATTTCTTCTTTCTTCTTTCTATTTCAGATGGGGAACCCCTCCGGGGGGATCCCCTCTTCAATCTCATTCCAATCCTTTCTCCATCTTCTATACATTATGCAAATTCCATCCTTCTAAGAAAATTTCCTACCTGGAAGGAACCAGCACCCCTTCTCCGAAGAGGTGCACTCACCCGGAACCTCGATTCCATGCAAATAGCGACGATACAAACAGACACCCGAAAATAGAGATTCCATCGCGCAAACTATTTATATTTATATATTTATTAATATTTTTTATTTTCTATTATTATTATTTTTTTTATTTTTTTCCAGTTTCAAGGAATATATTTTCCAGTTTCCAGGAATCCAATTAGTTATCCGTTTACAGGTTCTGGAATCCTTCCAGGATTCCAGACCAGGATTTCCAGTCCCATCAAATATGGATACTCAACTACTCTAATTATCATACCAGACCAACGAATAATTGCAAACATAACAACATTTTTAATCCAAGACATTACCTAAACAATAATGTTCTTTAAATAAAATATCAGGGTAAGGTGTAATAGTTTGCTGATTTTAAAGCAGTAAATCACTAAATCAAACCTCCAACCCCCTCCTCTAATTCTCTCCCACCCCTTCCATGACCTTTTGATCTATTGATCTATTTGATTCACTCACAATTCGAATTATCATTCGGGTATGAAGATACACTAGCACAAAGATTAAATTCTTATATACTAACCATCAATATACGCTAACTAACAATGTTTTCCACATATAATAAAGCTACACCATAGCATTACCTGAACATAAAATACTAATTGTACAACGACAACCTAACACTATCATACGCACGAATAAACTACTAACGTTAAACAAAGTTCCATACTTGACAACAGTAAATAACTAACCAGCGTACAAAACGTAAACCTATTCACACTTTCAGTCAACCACTATAACATATCAATGTTAACTGTACATTAACATTGTTAATATTTAACCAAAAATTAGCATTAACCGTGTCTACATTACATTACCAGACAACCAAATATAATGCCTTACTAGCAGAGCATTGCACATAATTAAGTAATTTAACAAAAAAAACTTTATCTCATACGCTTACCTAAATATCATAAACTCAACGAAAAATTGCAATCATAACAAAGTTTTATCCAAGACATAACATAAAAATAACAAACAGTTTTATCCAAACATAACATCAAAAAATCAAGTTCTTTGAATAAATAATCACAGTAAACCAATAGTTTACTTGATTTTAAAGCAGTAAATCAAAACAAATCAGATAAATACAACACCCATCCCTATACTCCCCTCCCCAAAACCCACCCTTCATGCATCTATTATCTATTGCATCTCAAAGTCATATTTTGAGTACATCTTTGGCTATAAACATAACATAAAAATCAATTCTTTGCATATACAGACCGACGAATATATGCTAACTAACAAAGTTTTACCATCAATAAACTCTACATAGCAACACCGAAACTAAGAATATAATTTTACAACGACAAACCTAAAAAACCTCACATATGTATGAATAAATCCAAACATTAACAAAGTTCATATACTTAACAACACGTAAAGTAACTACACTTGCAACAAACGTAACCCTTCTCAAACTTTCAAACTTATCTGTAAACATATCATTATATTTACCCTTAACAAGTAAAATTTAAAAACATTGTCATAACCTATACCTAATTACTCTTACAGATCCAACGAATATCATCAGCTAAGTAACAGGTTCTTCTCACATCACAAATAACATATCCTTAAACCCTGAACTAAGCTATAATACTACAACGACAAAGCCTTACACTACCTCACGTCACGACATAATCTCTAACATTCACAAACTTCCCCTACTCTATCAAAGGTTTAAAAGTAGATAACAGGACATACAAAACTCACTGTATCCCCACTTTTTCCAAACCATATCAGAACAGCGTACAATCGGTATTACTAACATAAATCACTAACAAGTGATCAATCTATCAAAATTAAAATCATTTTGAACTATGAATAAACGTAACATTAGACAAAATTCTTCGGCAAAAACTCTAACATCTACTTTGCAAAAAAGACTTAACCATACATAAGCGCACAGCCCAGACGGATCACCGCTTAACGCTTTACAACCCCCCTTCGGGGGTCTCAGTGACATATCTCTGGGTAATCTCCCAAGTAGTGCTTGTACAGTGCTTGTATCCAGTGCTACGAAATCGCCTCTGTATGATGCCTGTTGCTTAAATCTACCAGTTTTGAATTGATATTTCTGAAAGGGGACGGGGTCAAAGGGATAAGCTAAAAATATTTCAGGTTACCTCCTGAAAGTGTTAGGTGGTTACTATTGCTTAATGTTTATAAATACCATTCACTACTGCAATTATTGCTTGTACTAACACTGATACTATTATTATTTTGTTAGCAATATACTATTGTTAATGTTAAAAAACTGTTACGTTTAGCATCATTATTCTTGGTCCAGTATTATAATTTAAACAGTTTATGATAAAGTATTTGCTTAAATGTTACCATGTTAATGTAAATAACCATAACGATAATGTTAGAGATATGCTTGAAAAAGTCGTGAATAGTACGTTTTGTAGATCATGTTAGGTTATTACGTTTTTAAGTAATGGAATTTTTTAATATTAGCAGTTTATTCGTGCTTAAGGTATGTTAATCTTGCTTGTATATTTATATCTTAGTTCAAGTGTGCTATTTAGCTTATAATGTAAACTTTTGTTACGTTAGCATATACTTCTATGTGTGTGCGAGTGTTGGTGTTGGGTGTGTGTGTGTGTGGCTGTGTGTGTGTGGTGTGTGTGTGTGTGCATGTGTGGTTTTCGTTGGCATTATTCTAGTTCATACCACAAAGTTAGGTCTAGTATACGATAAAATTTCTTTTGTTAAATATTATCATGTTATATGTATACTAACATTTATATAGTTATTCATATGTTTAGTAGTTGAACTAGGTTATGTTTTTGTTCTATGTTCGTTACTTTACTGCTGTTAAGTATGGAAATTTTTTAAGTTAGCAGTTTATTCGTCTTAAGGTGTGTATGAGTTGCGGTACATTATATTCTTAGTTCAAGTTGTTATGTTATGTTAGCTTTTATTAATGTGAAAACTTTTTTACGTTAAGCATTATATTCCTGTGTTGTTATTTCCTGGTGCTCCTATTCAGATTGCATTTATTTTATTTAATTACAATCAGTAAGGTTAGCATATGCATAAGTCTTTGTTAAATCATTACATTGTTAATGTAAAATTTAACATTGACATGTTAAGATTATGCTTGAAAACAGTTGAATAGTTACTTTGTATCGATGTTAGCTAATTTTCACTGTTGTTTAAGTGTGGACACTTATTTAATCTTATCACCTAACTCGTGAACAAATACTCGTCTTCACATATATTATAAGACCATGCGACATGCCTATTTCGCTTATTAATGTGAAAACTTAGCTACCTTAGCATACTATTCCTCTGTGTGCTGTGTGTGGTGGTTGTGTGTCGTGTTTGTGTCTTGTGCGGTGTGTATGTGTGCTGGTTTGGTGTGCCATCTTTTATTCTTAGTTCATTACAATGGTTAGGTTAGGATATGATAAATTCTTTTTTATAAGATTGTTAATGTAAATATTAAATAATAATATTTTGTATTATGCTTGAAAAAAAGTGTGAATAGGTTACGTTTTTGAACACTATGTTAGTTACTTTATTGCTGTTGTTAGTGGTTGGAACTTTTTTATATGTTACATTTGGGTTTTTAGTTCCTCTCTTTTGTCGTTTACATTTATACTTTTAGTTAGTGATCTATGTTAGCTATTACTAGTGCTGAAAACTTTGCTACGTGTAGCCGCATATTCGTTATCATTTATAAATAACTTGATTTTATTTATGTTTATCCAAAATTATACTCAAATTATGGAAACAATAATTCAATAGATCACAGGCATGGTGGGAGTGGGAAGATGTAGGGCTGTTTTTCCTCATTAGTGATCTTATCTGATTAACGACTTTTTTTTTCAGAAAGAAGCGTGATTTACTTATAAGCATGAAAGCATAAAAATTTTAGAAAATAAAAAGGTTTTTAATAAATAAAATAAAAACATAAATTTAGAAAATAATAAATAAACTTTAAAATAAATTAAAATAAATTGTAAAAAAAATTAAAAATCAAGCAAATAAATGTAAAGATGAAACAGATCAAATGGTAGCAAACAAGTTTATTTAGTTGGGACGTCTGGAGATAAGAGTTACTATGTTTCAATATTAACAAGATTGATATAGAAAACTCATTATCTTTGTCGTGCTTGTGTGGTGTGGTGTGTGTGTGGTTGGTGTCTGTGTGTGTGTGGTGTGTGTGGTGTGGTGTCCGAGGGAATTAGAAAATAAATGCATTTTTGCTTCGATGAATTACACATAGTCGGCTTTGATACGATAAATCTTTTTCTACAATAAAAATATAGTTTACACAAAATTAAAATGACGCAGAGTAAATGCTTAAGGAAAAGATTCAAACAGTTTACGTTTTGTATTTAATGTTACTTACTAACTCTTGCCTAAGTTTGAAAATTTCTTTGCTTTCCGTTGTTCATTCGTTTCAATAATTTTGTATAAATGTTCGTTTTTTGAGGTGTGAGGTGGTGGTGTTGTTGTGTGTGTGTGTGTGTGTTGTAGGTGTGTTGGACGAGAGAGTATAACAAAATGACAGCAGAGTAAATGCTTAAGGAATAGATCCCAAACGGTTTCACTTGTTAGTTTGACCGAAATAAAATGCTACTAAAAATAACAAACAATAAATATATATATATTTTGGTAAAACTTTTGAAAATACCATTAATATATCAATTTTTTGAAAATAAAAATTTACTTTGACACAACCCATACCCAAAGCCAAAATTATTATTTTTACATATACAATTATTTTTATTATTATAATAGTTCAAAAAAACTACGCAGTTCAACAGAAAATCATTTATAGTTTTAATTCCATAGCGTTGCAAATTAGAAAGGAAATTTATTTTACCTCCCAAGAAATTCATGACGGAAAAGATAAAAAATGCAGAACAATTTAATTTGATTACTTCAAATGTAGAGAAAATACAGAATCAATTGGTCCAGAGTCTGGAAACTTTTGGAATATTGTTGATCTACTCTCTCGATTTGACTCTTTACTTAGAGCTCACTTAGCAAATGAGAAAAGTAGAAACAAGTATTTACATCATGAAATACAAAATGACAATGATTAGTTTACTTGCATGTTCAGTTAGGAAAACATCATTATTCAGAATAACCTCAGCTCCGTAATATTCATTAATTCTAGACACCACACAAGATATCTCCAAAAGAGAATCAGCTGAGTATCGTGATTAGATATACACAGCGGAACAGGAAAAAAAAATCCCGGTGAAAATTCTCGGCAGATACACGAGTCGTTTTTTGGGTTCGGTAGAAGTTCAGTGATCGAAAACAAGTGAAACACTTTGAGAAATTCAATATTGTTTAATAATTTGAAGGAAACGGGGGATAGATTGGATATTCAAAAAAATGTCTAGAACAAGGCATATGAGCGCGTCTAATATGAGAGTGGACTCGAACAGAAAGGAAGTGTAAAATTATAGATCCAAACAGCTGAAATAGCGTAACATTGTGCGCACATAAACCTGAATTCTTGTGATGAAATGATTCAGTCTCTAACATTACGGAGGTTAGTAAAATTGAGTTTTTTATGATATTTTCAGCAACGTATGTTTTCTTTAGCGGAAGTTTACCCCTTTGCTACCCCATTGGCAAGCTCTAAACAAAACACTAGAAGGAAGAGCTAAGCAAGGACTACATCCTAAGCATTTACTACACACAAAATATCTGTGTCTACCGACACACACGCGTGGCGCACACCGACAATGATTGCTTATTGTGGCCATTGAACAAAAACACTCTCTCAACTGTGTAATCTGAAGTGCGCTAACGAAAATGACCTCTATACTGTCTAGTACACAATAGAACAGCGAGTAGAACACGGGCCCTCGTCATTAGGAAACATCTGGACTACTTTCAGCTTATACTAATTGACACCCTACAAACAATTTCTTGCGAAAAATAATTAGCAGAGCTTTCTGAAAGTGATATCAAAAAAGTTACTCTAATTGATCTTTTCATAAAGCCTATGCATGGTAATTCATATCTGAGTCAACGCCAATGAAGACCATTAGCATTATCCTGAGGGAAAACTCTCTCCGAATTCTTCCTTGAAGCAAAGCAATTGGCACTTATTTACATGGAATATTTCACGTGAACTAAAACAAAAACGCAGACGAACTGTGAAGCGTAATTTTGATGAAATAGCATCCGGGACCTTATACAGACATAGGACAATCCTTTGCAAAGCTTTTGAAATAAAATATATTCAATCAATCACTAGATATTGTAATTAATCAGATCAAAAATAGATTCGTTTAGTTTACGAACGCGTTGCAGAATCAACTTTTCATTTTCGGAACAAAAAGCTTAACAAAACTAACTGAGGAGGAAATTTCCAGAAAACAGTAAAATCTCCTCATAAGCCAAATACCACCAGTGACCATTACTTGCAATCATTGCCTGAAAGTGTTATTTTATTTTAGAAGTTTATTAGGTAAAGAGATTCGATACGAAAAAAATATCAAGTCTCTTCCTAGTTTTAATTATCGAAGAAAACAGCTTCCTGTTAAGTAGCTTCCTGAACTAATAACTAATACCAACAATACAGCTATATTTTAATCTACCAGTTACAACAGCAAAACAGCAGACGAGAAGCTTCTCAAAAATTTAAAACTCTACTAAAAAATTATTTTGAGAAGTACAGTGAGCCCGTCGAAGAATGAGCGACTTTCGCATTCTGAGTAATCGAGCATGAGGAAACACAGCACATGAAAGTTAATTTAAGCTCGATCAACTCAGTCAAATTATACTTCCTATCAAAACGAAGCGAGATTTCAGCGATAATAACAATATAATATGAAGGTTAAAACTCAATATAACATTATTTATAACTAGTATAGTAAATATATTTATTCCATAATATATTACATTATATATATATATATATATACTACCAAATATAATATATATAATATATTATACATATATATATACTATAAATATTCTATACTCTAATATTCACATATTAAAATATATAGATAAGTGACTTTAGTATTATATTGATATACACCTAGCGGTCACTATATATATTAATTATATACAATAGCTATATATATATATATATATAATAATTTAATTTATATATATAATATAGATATACTATGTATATATAACTATATATATATATATATATATTATAATATATATATAATAATTATCTTAATTTCTTTCATTTTTATTTTTCTTACACTTTTTCTTATTGATATACTAATATACTATATATTATATACTAAATATATATATATCTATATAAATATATATCATATACCGTTATAACATCCTATATACTATACTTCATCTTACTTATACTACACTACCTTATATATATCTTCAATACTACTATATATAATACTATACTACTATACCTATATATTATAAAACCATGCATATTCACTGCGTTGCTGTGAACGGTAAATCTACGAAGCCCAGTAAATCACTGTATCTTTTAAATATCAGGATAGATGCGAGATAAACCAGGTGTCTTACACGCAGTATACAATACTATTACTATATACATATATATTATGTAGTTCACTATACTGTACTATTTCATCGCTTCGAGTATATATACTATACTATACTCACTATATATATATATACTATATAAGACTAGAATATATACTATATAGCCATACTCATTAACTATACCTATACTACACAGACGAGCGGCCCCAGCAAATATTCTGCGGGAGGGCCCCGAAGACATTAGCGCCGCCACTTACACTTATACCACATTCACTATGACACTTACACTGCTAGTCCCTACGATACTTGCACTTACATTATATCACTATACAACACGTACAACACACACCGACCAGCCCGTTTGCAGTCGTTCCATGAGGTCAATTGACCACCGGTAATTTTTGTCCTCGCTTTCAAACCTTAGCCCCCCTTTTTCCTGATGTCTCTAACCTTGTTTGCACCGATGAATACTTTCGGCACTTGACCTTGCCAGACTCCATGGGTACATTGACCATGCTAACTCTGCATGGCTTTGATGGTTCCAATCACCGCTAAGAGTATCTTAGGATGTTCCTTAATCACTTAGTGTTTCACTATGCACCTCGGAAATTATTGTAGTAATGGAGTCTTGTTCAGCGTGAGTGCCAGGTGAGTGCCCAGACGAGTGCCAAATGAGTGCCAATGTGGCCAGGGAAGTGCCTATAGACTTGCAAAAGTGCCAAGTGAGGTGACCACATTAGTGCCGAGTGAGTGCCACATAGTGCCAACTGAGTGCCACTTCTTTCTGAAGCCTTTTCAGCCTCCCCTGAGCCCCGACATAAGCCCTCAAATGATGGGTGGTCCTACTCACTCCTACTCAGTAAATAAGTAATCGAGAACTCGATTGGATGAATATCTAGCTCATTACACAATCTGGCGCTAGAATGCCCCTTTCCTACTCAGACCATATAGCTTATTTAATTTTATTGCCTATTAGACACTTATGAAGGACACTTACACTACGCACATAACACTTACACCTACGACCTCAACCTATTATTTACTCTTACACAATCCAGCAACACAGGTTACACTTTCACACTTACACTCCCCACACACTCCGAAGCCTCAATTTTCTGCTGCCTCATCTTTTGTATGACTCATCCTTTCACGTATCAAGTCATCTTTTGACTCACCACCTATATTGAATGTGGAACATCATCTTTGACTAGACTCTAATCTATTATTGTTTACCCTCTTAGTCATCAAGCTGTAACACCACCACGGCCAGCAGACATTAGCTCCTCCCTCTCTCCGCACAATTTCCTTGAGGGATCTGGTACGGCCCGCACCTCGCAGTGAGCGACAGACCTCAGTACCGCAGCGAAATGAAAAATATACAACTCGAGCTTGACTCAACTAACGTAACTCCATTCATTTTATATTCTACCACTATACTTAATACCAATTATCAAATAGTATGTATATCTTTTAATAATCCTATCTTACTATGAGTCATTAACTCTTTGGTTATTGTACGCTACTATAAGAGAACTTTTTGATTATATAACCTCAACAACTCTGGTCCGCGTCGAACCATATAAAACTGCTCATAACATGTTACAGCACCCACATAATTTTATATTAACTCACACTTGAATAAAACTTGAAGACATTTATTAACATTAATTTTACTTTTAATTTATAATTTTTTAAAAAGTATGTAAGAGAAAAAAACCTAGAGGTCTGATAAATAAAGCATTTTATTTACTACTTATGCACTGTACCGAATTTTATTACATACCTTAAAAGCAGTAAATCAGTAAATCAATATATATGAGCTGCTTCCATTGACACTAGGGAATGAGCAGGTATTAAATATAAAACAGAGATTATTATGCGTTTTGTTATTACATACTTCTCCTTATTTGCTTCTAATAACTTATGTTTTTAACTTGACATCTTACCTATTGTACAATTTTATAACATGCATTGAGTTTAACGTCATCTTTGACTATTACACTGCCTTTTCTTTACTAACTACGACTCTCATAATTTATGTGTTATTTTTTCACGTAGCTGCTTGTAATGCTCAACCCAATAAGGCAATCGTACTTCACTGATATCCTCAAATAACCTGCCATCCTAAGTACCTTAGGAGATACCTCTCCCAAATCTATTTATTATCCTGAAAAACTCCGATTTAAAGCTCTAAACGTAACATGAATACATATTTAAAAAGCAAATTTCAAGATTTTCTCCATTTAGCACGTAATGGTTACACAGTTACCTTAGTAACAAAATACACTATACAAACGCTTGGCACTCTACGCCTTGTTATTCACTACATCAAATTGCTAATAAATCTTTTCCACGGTACATGTCTTGTGCCACAGGACAGGGGGAGAGTACTTACGTCTATGACATCTTATCGATTTACCCGCCTAAATACCTAGCTGGCCATTGTACTGCCTCCCCTTAATTAACTCTCATTATCTGTAAGTACAGTTCTAACCTTTACTGCTCATTTTGAACTACATATTTAAAACAAATTCTTAGTATTAATCCCTCCATTGCTCTTTACTGTCTTACCACAAATTAATTACATATATGTTATTTAACTACTATTAATACTAAGCTTTGTATTTATTCAATAATCCGCTTTTCTAATTACCCTTTATAGACTACTAAATACACAGTATAAATCAATAGATGACTGAAACCAATGCACCTTGCGTAAACTATTCGTATAAGTGCTCTTTTTTGCTCTTTACTGCTTTAACGCTGGCATATTTAGCTCATATGTTTTCTCTAAGCGCTGTTTAACTCATGTTACTTACTCCACTATTAACTCTGCACTTGCTTTCTTTACACTTGCACCATGTTTCATACAGCATTTATATCATACACCTAGTTACTTGATTAACATCTCCATGAGATTATTTATTTTATTTTTATGCTGTGCAATACAAAAATTAGTTTACATTTATCTTTGATTCAATTATACATGAATATTATTTTTATTATTTGAAAACTTAATATTAAATATTTTTTATTTTGATTTTCCTTTGTCTTAATTTATCACATTTTAATAACAAATATAGGAATATAAGTCTTTTGACTAGCGCTTTTTATTGTTATTCTACCTACAGCAAATATATTGATATAATTTATTCACGGTTTTAGTGTTGCAATTGTGCAAAGGAAATACCTAAACAGCTGGCTATTTAATCTCAAGACCTACTTGCTCTCTTAAATATTCTTAAACTGAATCTAACTTTGTTGCAACTTGGATAGGTGCTGAAACAAGTCGAAGCTGTGCAACACTTTTCTACTATAGACACATATACACGCACTATACTATAAACCAAATACTAAACACTAGAGCCACTATCGAACAACCGACATTCTATCCACATCACCATCAAAACACATTACAGTAAATCTACGGTTAGTGCACACTAATGATAACACACATTTCACTATCATCCTATAAACTTATTCATTCATACCTTTAAAATAATCCTCACTATTGCATGCCGATCTAAATTACCTAGACAGATGCTCTCAAATCACTTATTACTGAGAACACACCGTATAATCCTAAACTATGTTACACATATACACATGACACTATTAATATACAGTTAGCATCTGTATATCAATCTTCCTTCTATCGCACACTTATAACTTAACCCATCATTCATCATGATACTTATACAACATTCACTATTGATCAAACAATATAATATTAAAGCGACTTGTATCATTATCACTTTCTAATCACAGACAACTTTACTACACTAATATGATTACAAAATTTTATCACGTTGTCTCATTAAGGACTTACACCATACACTCACAAAACACAGATTTACTTACACACACTGACTTAAATATATAACCCTTAGGAAGCGACCCTAACGCCACACAAGTTTACACACACCTATATACTTACTCCTGAGAAACACGACACAGCACACTCTACATAGCAAACTACACACTCTCACCAAACAAATTTCAGATATCGTCCCTGCATCACTCTACCACATAATTAACCAATCATTTAAATAAGCCATTGAACTACGCTTTATCACTACATTTTCAAATTTATAAAAAATTTTCACGTTGATGCAAAGGACGTATCAATTTATTATACCACAACACCTGCTCCTATAATTAGCCTATAGGTTGAGCTTCTCCAATTTATTATCATGTGTAACCGAACACGTACATCTAACTATGAATTAATCTCAATATTCAAGGTGCAACAAAATTTCGAATTGGTGTTTTTACTCAAAAATTTTTAGCAACTATAAATAAAGCTTGACTACAGCTTTTACACTTAAATGCAAATTGATTATCATGATATATAATCGGCCAATAGAATCTTCTTACTATATTGATAATAAGCAAGATAGCTCTTTGTTAGTATTATATTTTTATGACTTTATTGACGATACAAGTCAAAATGTGTTATGGCGACCTTGGAAACAGTCCCCCCACCTTCGGTGTCATCTTTCCTACCTTGTATTTGAGCCTCAGCGCCGGTTGGTAGCTTTTCCTTATGGTATCCATATTTCTCTCCGCCGCTCCTTTATCTTGTTATTTCCGTTATCTCCCAGCGTTACTCTAAACAGTGCTGTTATTCTCATTCTATTCTCATTATCATATTATTATTATTCTCATATTATTATCTTATCATTCTCTCTGCCCACCGATTCCAGCAATGACTCTCAGACCATTACTTCTCTCGTTCTTCTCATCGATCTTACAAAATCCTCCCGGGCAGCTTTTTTAAGGGAGTAGAACCTTTTTGTAAATTTTCATTTACAATACAAAAATAAATGTTCAATAAAAACATTTAAACAAATCCAAAACGGATATTCTATTAGAAGCCACATTTTGAGTTCAGCACCGCAGATATGCGTGATAAAAAATAAATATTTATTTGCCAACACAACTGTTTAAAAGGCGGGATACACATTTACCTATTTTATTTACAGCCATAGGAATTTCAAAGGCGGGATACAAATTCACCTATTCAAAAATCGGCATTAGGAAAATCCAAATATGGGCATTCAGCTATCCTAAATGTACAAACATGTAAATTGATCAGAGAAACAGACAGTCGGCATGAGAGCAAATCAGCATTTCCAAAGTAAGCAAATCAGCCAATAGATTAACGATTCAAGTTATCTCAAGGGCGACGACTTCAAAAATATCCCAATTTTCTACAATCAAATTTTATTAAGAAAATCTTATAATTCTTCAAATTTAAAAATAAAAGTGTGAAATATTATCCACCAAACCCTCCACAAAAAGTACAATAAAGTACAAATGTTCTTACATCCTTTACATTTTTGTTCTCTCAAATTATTATTATATATCGATTTAATTTACTGTTTATAATTGCCGTTAAAAATTACAGTTTATTTACCATAATTTATTGTTTTAATTACTAATTACCTTTAAAACCATTTTTTATATTTTTCCAATTTTTGTGCTATTACGGCATTTACATACACACTCATTTCTTTAAAAATAAATATATATATATATATATATATATATATATATATATATATATATATATATATATATATATATATATATATATATATATATATATATATTATATATATAATATATATATAGATAATATATATATTTATTAAAATATATATATAATATAATATATATATATATATATATATATATATATATATATATATTGTTAGGGTAAGCCTGTCAGGTGCTACTCCAGAATCTTCTCCAAACACATTTGTCTTCAAATGTTCGTTCCTCCTCTACTTCCTCTATCGTCTTGTCCCTTCGTTGTATAGTCTCCGCAACAGATTTCATCCATCTCTTCCTCGGTCTTCCTACTGGTCTCCTCCCCTCTGGTCTCCAATCCATCATCTCTCTCAAACTCCCCTCTTCTTCCATTCATTTCACGTGTCCAAACCATCTTAACTGGTTTCTCTCCACGAATTCCAAAGCAGGTTCCATTCCCCTCACAGCTCGCTTCTCAGTCTGTCTCTCTATGATACGCCTCTAATGGTTCTAAGCACCCTCATCTACGCAGCTTCTATTCTGCTTTTTTGTTCGTATTCATTGTATAGCATTCAGATCCATACAACAATATCGGTCACATAGTTGTTTTATATATTAATATTTTAACTTCTGCTGGTATCCCTCTCTCCTTTAGCAACGGATATAACATCAACACATCTTGTGAGAATCTTCCTATTCTCTTTTTCAACTCGTCATCTTGTCTTTCTTGATCATTAAATACCACGCCCAAATATTTAAATCTATTTTCTTGCTTAAGCCTTGTATCTTCTATGTTCACTATTATATCTTCCCTCTCTCTCTTGCAATCACTATTATTTCCGTTTTCTCTATGTTTATTCTCATGCCCATTGATTTTAGTACCTAATTTCACCTATTCACAGCTTCTTACAGGTTATCACTGCCTCATCATTCGCATAAACCAGCGTGTGCTCAATATTCTACCTTATGCATATCCCTTTAAGACAACTCCCCAGATAAAATGCATTGAGCAATGGTGACAGTACATTTCCCTGTCTAACCCTCGTTTTCACTTCCAGCCACTTCTATCTTCCTGTTCCTCTAACCATATTTATTGGTTCTTCATACATAATTTTAATGGCTGTTATCAGACTTTCTGATATGGCTTATATTGGATCTTCTTCCCAGGGCCCACTTAACCGCTAGGCAAACTAGGGTGGCAGAATTTGAGGGCGGCCCTAGGTGGCTAGAACACGGCAGAAAAATAACTATAACTATAAATATATATATATATATATATATATATATATATATATATATATATATATATATATATATATATATATATATATATAATATATATAGTATTTCAGTAAATGATGTATATATTATAGTGCATAAGTTTAACTAGATCATGTATACAGTTAAAATTTTAACATATCTTTATCTGATTTAACACGAACGAACCACAAAGAAAAACAAAGGGAATTAACAAGCAATCAAGGAAATTAAACCTCTGTTTGCAATATTGAATTTAAATTTTTAACTGTAATGTCAAAATTATAAAAGTCATCTGAATTGCAATTAAAAGAAAAGGTTTTTAGAGTAAAAGAATATTTAATTATGAAAGCAATTATAAATCACACTTAAGCTCTCATCTGCTAACTTCACAGCAATATTAAATTATTAAAATGTGTTGGAACGTGGCTATTGAGTGTATTCAGAATAAGAGACACCTTAAAATAATATGCTTACGGCAATAAATATTATTATTTATGTTCTATGACTGTTCTAGTGTGACGTAATGATTTTGTTAATCAGGAAAGGAGCTTAAGATTTACACATGCTGTAAACTGAAAGAGATATAAAATATTGTAAATGTTCTGAGTGTGGTATGAGTGCAATCGTGAAAAGGAAATGCTTAAAAAAACACATGCTAACGCATTAAAAGTATAAAATTATTTAAAGTATCTTGAGTGCCGGCTATGAGTTGTAATGAGAAAAGGAAGTTAAAGATGTACACATGCCTTAAACATGAAAATATTAAAATTAATTAAAATGTTCTGAGTGTGGCATATGGTGTAAATCGGGAAGGAAGACCTTCAAAAGACACATTCTAACGCATGAAAAGATATTAAATTAGTTTAAATGTGCTGAGTGTGATCTGATGAGATCTAATCGGAAAGAACCACGTTAGGAAACATATGCTTACGGCATCAAATAGTAAAATTATTTAAATGTTACTATTGCAGCTATGGCTATGTGTGTAATCAGAAAGGAAACTTAAAAAACACATGCTTACGCAGTTGTAATAACAACTAACATCAAGTTGACAAACCAGACCCTACATTAGGTGGGGCTGTCAGGTGGGTGGATGCTTGCCACAGTTCACTTTATCCATCATCAATATCAGTTAAATTTCGTACACCTCGAATATTCGAGAGAAATTGATATAATGGTCTGGAGAAAAAACCAGCAACTCCGGTTCTTAGGACTTGAGTGATGTAGGTGGCATTTCTGTTTTCCAGAGGCGGATGCTTCCCACCCTTCCAAGGGTTTTTGGATGTGCTCTCCGCGCCATCTGAGCCTCTCCCCGGAATCCTTCTCTTTCGTCTCTCGTGCTAGTCCCCCGAGCAATGAAAGTGTCGAGTCCCCGTCGTCAAACTGATCGCGTTACGCTGTTGGGCTGGTTCTTAAACTAGGACCGTTCCGACCGGGTCGGTATGACGCTCTCCGGGCAGGCAATTGCGTGAAACAGCGTCGGCGGGTGACCAGGGACTGAGACGAAATGAGAATTCGGTGACGCGTGCATGGGGATGGCGAGTTGGTCCATGCCTTGAGGGAATCCAATTGTGGGTCCGCGGAGAAGATATAGGCGGTTTGCCATTCTACACACTTCGGGCACATGTTCCAGGGGGTGCTGGGGAGGAGCGGTAAACAAAAGTCCCTCATCCTTGTGGTCGAGGTTTGGACCCGGGATGAGGGCATGATAAAGTACCTCCCTCGAGGAGTGGAAAGGGGAAAAAAATTGTTAAAATGTATATTTAATTGACCCTTAAAGCAGTGAGTGTGTTAATTTCTATAAAGTGAAACTTAAAAACACACATGCGTTATGGCATCGAAAAAATAAATTACTTTATAGTTCTGTGATTGCCAAAACTATGTTGTAATGAAGAAACAGAAAAAGTGGACATATTTGGCATTAGTTAGAACAGTAGTGTAAAAATATACAAAATAAAATAAAAAATAGTAGATTTTTGGAAAGCAGGAATGAGGCAATGGAGGGTCAACTTGAAACTATCCCTGATGAGAAGGGATTGATTGAGTTGGAAAAAATCACATAAAAAGAGTATTTATGTCAGGCGGATTCGTTATCTCACGTGCGTCTTCATGTTTGGCTACTTAACCCTTTGCGAGCAATTTATTAAACAAAGTTACAAAAACGGATATAGAATAAACCAACGTAACGAAAAATCAAGCAAATAATGAAACACATTTTTTGGTGTATAGCTTTAACAAATTATAATGCGTCCACAAAACAGACAAAGAAGACAATTATAAGAGGTGGAGGTGTAGTGAAAAAAGTTCTACCGAAGATATATGTAATGGAGTTTGGTCTGGCCAATAAGGTGTGCTTTCCTTACAGACTCAGGAAAGGAAGGAGAGACGAGAGAGTGAAAACATCACGATAGATGACACATCAGTAAAGGCAATGTGGAGCAGGGAAAAGCACCTATAAATATCGCGGGAGATCTGGAGGAATCGGAGAAGGTGCAGAACATAAGTTTTGAATGAAAGAGAAGCTGGAGACAGAATATTTAAAACAAGAACCCCAAAGCAATAGTGTAAAATCGGGAGGGTTAAGATGCTAAAAAACAAAATAAAGGCCTTAAAGACACTTAGCTGTACCCGTCATTCCCTGTAATTACCGTTTGGCCGGCGACGGGGAATAGAATTTGGCAAGACGATTTCCGCGGGGAAGTGAAAATGACTAAAAGTGTT
>JABUQX010124629.1:0-27075 GCA_015478945.1 Trachelipus rathkii | reverse complement strand
GATAGCTTCGCAGTGGGATAAATAGTGAAATATTCCCAGTTATTATAATACTTAATAGACTATACCAATTCATTAAGTTAAATCCAAAGTAGGTTGCGATAGATATTCATAACCTACCATTGTCGCCGATTAAGGAGTTCACATTGGTCATAATAGATTGGTTGGTAATGCTAGTCCCTTAGCTTGAAACGGATAAGATTACTTACCTTATTGCAGCTTGACTTATTAGCTTCAAACCAGAGGAAAGCGATTCTGCGTAATAATCTAATCTAGTATTTAATATATAGTTGGCGCTCAATAAAAGTATCAGTGATGCCAGTTATATGCGTGATAGCATAATAATATTATAAATCGATTAATAATGATAAAACTATAATCTCTTAAATGTACAGTGATAGTATACTAGTATGCGTGTACAGATTCGCTAGACGCTTACCCTTCGGTCTCATTACTACATCTATCTTTTATCATAAAGGTAGTTATAGACCCACCCTCATCTAAAGATATCCTTTGGTGTCTGCTAATCTGAATCTATTTATGTCGAACTATCACATTATACATACCCACTTCGTTATAGCCCAGTATCAGCAGATAATAATAAAATAGTCCAATGACAAGTGAACATAAGGGGACTTAATAAAACTTCCGGTATCAACTGTTAGTCTTAAGACGAGTGAACTCAGTATAACTTTTCCACACTAATTTCTAAGTAACCCCCCACTTAAGGAAATGTTACAAATGTCTACAAAATACTATTCATTTTAACCATTATATATTCCCGCTTCAAAGCGTCACCAGACTATTTTTCCCTAGCGAGTTACTACTATCTACTTTAAATAAATAATATGCTATATCTATCTCTTCAATCGCAAGCGTTCATATTTTCTTCCGTGACTATGAAGGAAATCCTAGAGCCTGCCAGATAATGGCGCATCGGACGCCGACACAAGAACACAATGTCTTGTGCTACAAGACCTCGTCTATATACTTGACTGTAGGATTTAATTCATTTTTCTATTAGTATCATAAAAGATATTAGCTCGAGAAATAGTATGACGGTGTGGAGGGTATGCCTAATAGAGTATTTGCCGAGTACGAGTAAAGAGTATGGCGCTCCATGAGTATTCTTGCTAACATTCGATATATACGTAATGACGGAAATATAGTATAGACATGTCAGTATAATACTTATAGCAAATAGTTATATAAAGTTAAAAGTAATATATAATGTATCATAATAGGATAGTATAATAAATTTAGTTATGTCAGTGTTTGCGCGAAAAGCTTCTCATTAGAACGCCCGTCTGCTGCAAGAGAGCTCTGGCTTCGTATAACGTCTCTCCTTGCGATTTGTTGTCCCTCCACCCACTGCTCAGTCAACCGTAACCAAGCTCCAGCGGAATAGCACATGGAAGCGTTCATTTCCCACTGATAGAGGTCCGTAGAAGCCGAAAGATGACCTAATCATTGGCGGATCTACGGCGAGTCTAAGTGCTTTTGTTTCGGAACCACTATATCCCTCTGTTTTTTTTTCACATTCTTGAATTATTCCTTCAGCTACCTCAAAATGTAAATATGCGTGAAAACAATTCGAAAACACTAGTACCTTGGGTTTTTAGTCAATTTTGTCCTTAGGCCATCTCTTCAAATTGTCGTCGCATGCGAACTATGAAAAACTTACTGCTCGCGTCACCGAGCAATGAGTATGGTCAGATGTTGAGCAGAAGACTGACATACGGACATCCCGTGCTCTTCGTTAGTTCATGAAATTTGCAAAACTCCCATTGCTAGAATTTATTCAAAATCTGAATACTAATTTCAGCCTGTGTTAAGGGATGGAGGTGCGATATCATTACGTCATATATATTTTCTACAAAAAGGCCTCTTCTAGATTTTAAATCAGTCCTTTAAGAATAGAGTGATTTAACCCTGTGTCTGAGACAGATTTTAATATTGTTTTTCTTAAGTTGCTTCTTATACATTCTCCATATATTTGCATAAATTATCTCGTGCAGAATGGCGCGTGCCCGAGAGCCGGTCACCAGAGGAATCCCTATAATGGGTGCATAAGGTTAATTCTAGTGTGCGTGCGTGTAGCAAGGTCGTACCCTTCTGTCAGCCGCAAGATCCGTGATATTAATAGTTGTCGTATGCCAGATCGATCCCTTATAGCCGTTTCATCTAAAAACAGACTAAATCTGTCGAGAGAATTCAATTGTTATTCTTTCTTCAAATGGTTACGCGATTGTCACTTGTGGGAGGGTTTGAATAAGAATTCTAGCAATACCCTTCCGTCGACCAATCTAGCATATCTCAAAGTACGAGCTGCACCGCTCGAGTATATACGCCGTTACATAGCACATTTCTCCTGATCTTGTGTACCAACGAACGACTGTGCTACAATTACTTTAGTAAGTGTCTAGCAGCCCAGTCCAAAAAACTTTGCGGTTCGTATGTTTACATTAATTGGTGTTTGCTCAGGTGTAATTCAATAACACTACTCACGTGAACAACACCTTTCAGTTTTGTCTCAGACCCGTAGAATCCAGATAAAAAAAGAGGAGTGGGTTTATTATAGGAAGCGTTCAGAGAAAAAGTTATTTCCCTCAGAATGTCTCTTTCTCCCCTGGACCCTGCAGTCATTTCTATTGGGCAGTATTTGATTTTATCATTCCCCAGCAATCTTTCTAACCAATGTGTGAATAATGTGTATACGCTCTTTTCAGCATACTATTCTCTAATCCCATAGCCCTTCTCGAAAAAATCTTAACATCTGACCAAGGTGTATTTTTGTATTAAGTATGTACTTTTGAGATGTATTGAAATGTAAGGCTGCCAATTAAATTAAATGAAATTTGCATTAACTTTCAGGAATTACACAAGTGCTTGTGTCTAGTGTAAGGGAATGTAGGTGTAAGGTCTTTCCTTCCCTAGTCATTTGAGGTGGGCGTATGCACCTTTTCCTGGAGCGATCCTATACATATAGTTGGATCCATTCACCTGCTCGATACTGTCTAAATCTTGGTATTGACCAGATGAGTCAGATGTAGGATATGTTTTTCGTGGTAGGTATGTGCTATGTCTTCAGCTTCTATTTCCTCAGCACATCTCAATCAACGTCGACATTATCCATTGTTTACTGTTAGCATACTGAAATCATTCTAAACCTCACGTCGTGTCGACTACTATCATTCATCTGCATAAGAGCCGTCCCCTAGGCGAGGATCGATATCCATATTCATGAAACGTTCTTCGGATCGATTCCATCTAATTATCTCAATACCTGTGTGAGTTTACATTTACTCACAATCGTTGACTAACGTTATTGTATATCTTCTGTTTGAAATTAATCCTTACCCACATACAAACGTGAAGATGTATATCCATGAGCCAAGAGCCCGAAAGTTCCTGAAGCTATTCCTTTCGAATTGTGGTAAAGTAATATGTTTGTATTTTATTCTAATATATTTTCTGTATCCCCAATACCTCTGTTTGTTGGCTGTGTTAGACCTTGAGAGCCGTCCGTCGTTTGTTGTTCAATCTCTATGAGAACTTGTCCTAAGGCATTTTTCTTAAAAACAAAAAAAAAATCTCTTCCTAGTTTTAGATAAACCGTGGCTGCACTTAGCTCCACTCATCAATTTTCCCTCATAAGGAGCAATACTATGGTACCCATATAACCAGCGCTACACATATGCACGTATTCCCTCCAACCATTAGAGATATTGCTCCTACCACCTGCGGCTTACTGAATAAGCTTCTCTCCTGCCGGACTAACGCATTTCTGTTCCCCCTGACCTTTGAGTAATTGAGTTTGGTTAGAGACAATTGTGTTCAGAGGGTGTGTATGTAGATAACTGCGGATCTGTGATCCCAGTGAAATATTTTTAGTATCCGAAATTTTTTCTATTCCTAAAAAAGCTTTTATTCCGATTTAGATTATATTCTAGCCCAAGAAGAGATGATCTGAGATAAAAAAAAATGAGTTGTTTGTTTCCTAAGAATACTTATATATATATTTATATAACGTAAATATAAATTTAATGAATTAAATAGAATAATATATATAGTGAATTATATATAACTAATATATATATTATATATAATTTAATATATAATATATATATTCTATTTAAACAGGGTGATTTAATATGGAAAAATGAGGGTATCAGGCAGAACGATACATGAGAACATTTTTTCGGAAATAATATGTGTAATAAGATGTATTTAAAATAGGAAATTGAAAGAATAAAATGTTGTAGTGTGTGAGACGCGTCGATGTGGTAATAGCGAGGATTAGGGTATATTTAATTGTACTGGTCGGAAATGGTGTAGTTAGACTTCCAGGAAAGATAATAGACTGTTATCTGACTGAGAGGTGCAGTGTTGATAGAAGAAGTGTAGGAATATTAAGAATGGAATAACAGTTTTGCGCAGTCTTAAACCGAAATTGATGAATGTGTTAGGGGAGAATGGTGAACCGAAAGAAACTATTAGGAAGGTGTAAAGAATACAAAATGCTGGTCCTAATTTTGATGGGGTTAATCGAAGTGTGGGGTGTAATTTTGGAGTGAATACTTCGACCGCTATTGGAATATGTGAATTGAACTGGGAAGTTCTGGTGACCGCTGATCCCCCGTAACAAGACTTATAACACAAGCGCTTCACACTCTTTGTGACTCGATGTCCGAGTTTACTCGCATTCCGGTCGAATGCTATCCCTCTCATGTGAGATTTACTTCCATGGTGAATTGCCAGGTTCTCAGGGCCTTTTCTCTGTGTCCACCTGGTAGTTGTCAAGAATTCGGTACTCCTCTAGGCTTGGTCTCTGTAAAGATCCAGGGACGACCAATTTTTGGGAGTCGCTACCTGTGGGAATGGACCGTTATGTTCCTGGTAGGATCACAAGAATCCTTCTTCAATTTTCAGCCTATTCAGAGTATCCGCTCGATAAGTTCCACAAGAATAGTGTGAGGAGACTATGTTTTCTCGAGCAGTAAATGTCTGCTATGAGTGGCTTTCAGTAGAGACAATGTTGAATAAGTTGATGATCCAGAAAGCGCCGTCCCAAACTATGGTCCCTGCTCTTGTGTTCAATTTAGTCGGGGTTACCTCTTCAAGGGAAGAACCTTTTCATGCTCAATTCCTGGCTGAGGCGTTTGGTATTTACTGGGTACGTGGTGCCATCCGATATAATACCAGGCTTGGAGTTCATGCTTTTTCCTTTATTCTCCTTGCTTCCTACAATACCTACTCGTCATTCTTTAGCGCCTATTCTGCCGGAATCCTTCGTTAACCTTTGATGCTCCCGCCACATTGAGCTACAGCCCATCATCGTTCCTCGCCAGGACGTCTCGTGGGCAAACCCGAAACAATATCTTGACGAGTCCCGTACTGAAGTAGCTTCGATACTCAGTGAGCACACTGTATCTTGTTCGCTCTACGACTTCGCAAATCGTCACGGCCCTCATCAGGCCGATATAAACGGATCCTTTTGGTGCGGAATGTGCGTTCAGCGTTATCGTAAATAGTTTTTCGCTTCATAGAAAAGGGGTCATAAGAAGTGGATAAAATGTTTACTATTCGTAGCCGGATTGGTAAAATGGCCGCGGTCTGATGGCTTGGAGAACTTTGCTCCCTGGATTTGTCGGTTCAGTGTTGCATTGTTCCCATCCTCCAATCATCCTTTCTCTTTCTCCCTCGTTTACAACAACCTTCTACCACCCATCTGGCTTCATCTTCCTCTACTCGTACACATTATATTGATCCATCCCCCTCCTCCTGCCCGTCCCTCTGTCCACTTCTCTGGTTCTCGTAATCCTTCCCCTCCGCCTCTACCACTCCCCCTCCCACCTACGACTGATCCTTCAATGCATTACCCAGGCCTAACCCTTCCTCCTCCTCCTCATCCTGTGCCTTCACCTCCCTATCCTCGGTCTCGTTCCTGCGAGACCTCCGTCTTGCACGCTCCTTGATTGTTTATCGGGCTAATGCTCTGCCCTAGAGTCATCGTTCTTTGCTGCCGCGGGGGCGGTTGGGGATTGAGTAATAGTATGTGATCATTAGCTTAGAACTACATGTCCATATTTATGTTTAATTTTATATTATTTATTTGATTTATAATTTTTCAGAAATATTCTAGTACTTTAAGTTCGCTTTTTAGTTCTAAGTAATTGGGATAACCAAGATTTTTTGGATGCTCATGTGAGCATAGAAACACTAGGATGCCTTCGAAGCTTCCGTTCTTCTGTTTACGATCTATAAATCATGCCTTCAAATTTAACATAAAAAATACCTACTTGTTCTACTATTATGTTCCGATTGGTTGTCTTAGCATTGTTTATTATTTCCATGGGTTCAAGATACACATTATCACAATCCCAATGTTTAGTGAATTTAATTTTCTTCAAAGAAATATTATTTTATTGATTGAACATTTCTTAATATCCAGCTGCCTTGTGCTTCCGGTAAGTCACAAGATGAGGATTTTGGTTATCTGCGAATATTATCCCACACGTTATGTGTAAAGTAACTTTACATCTTCGCTGAAAATTCATGCAGTCGAGTTGATATGAAAATTGAACTATTACTGATTTTCTGGTCATTCACGAAAAGATGTGAGTCGAAAAGTATAATTATGAGTTAAATTTAATACTTTTCTTATAAAAATCCTTAAAAGCCTATGGGGATTAAATATTGATGCTCAAGTAGGTGTTATCATTTCTACTAAATTCATGTCATAGGTTGTTTGTTCTTCAGGCAAATGATTCCGAAAACAGATCATTCAGGGGATCTAAGTATTATATTAGCTCCATTATAGATAGTTATTTAGTTGGGGTTATTGGATAATTAAATCATATGTAACTATATAATTAAATATATATATATTATATTATATAATATATAGATATATATATATATTATATATATATATATAATATATATTATATATAGTATAATATATATATGAATATTCCTTAAATTCATTTTAAAAGTATAAACACCAATCCATGTGCACCCTAATAATTTAGCATTGGAAGTTACGTAATTGGTTTTTCATGATGATGGAAATAAAGCTTCGTAATAAAGTAGAAATCTTATTGTCAATATAAACTTAAACATTTTCTAATTTCAGAATATAAATTTAATAATTTAATTAAAGATTAACCTATTAAACATTAAAAACTAATAATTTCCTGAATTATATAGTTACTATACTATCTACATTAATATGTTAATTAATATTATTTTAATAATGTGAAATTAAATTATATAATTACGCAAATAGGTATATCATTTTAAATGATAAAATTGGTTACTTTTATCCCGCTATAGACCGAATTTAATTACTTTTTCTACTTGTTATTAATCTAGATCTGTACTCTCTCTTATTCCTTTCCTCTTCCCTCATACAGTTCATGATACCTCAAATGTTATCTCCCATCTATCCTAAAACGCTCCTTATCAACCTTAAAAATAATATATACTACACTATTTTGACTTTAATTAAAAAACAGTGATGAATCACTACTTTCTAGGAAGGTCAGGAAAGTCAGGAAAAAAAATGGTCAGGGAAAGTCAGGAAAACGTTTTAAGATATGCTGAAAGTCAGGGAAATTCCCAAAAAAGTTAAGGAAACATTTTAAAATTTCAAAACATATGAAGAATGTTCATGGACCAAGTTGCATATTTTGATATATTTTTTTTCCTTACTGTATAATTATTGTGGAATAAGAGATGTATTTAATAAGTGAATGAAAAGGAAGGCGAGGAATGACATTCCATAATTCTACTTCTTATCCTGTTTCTTTCTATTTTTTAGTTCACTATAACCTACTATTCTTTCCTATTCTGTTCGTAGAGGTTTTCCCAAGTTCATCCTTTATATAGGGTATTCGTATATGGATGTGTTTGAGACTGTATGACTTAAACTGTTTATATCTTTTTCTTTTAGGGATTTATACTGTTTTGAGGTGTTTTTTTTTTTTTTTTTGAGGTTTGACGAAGTTGATTTTATTATTTATTTATATAAAAAACTTCAAACAAAAAAAAAATAACTTAACGCCCAGTGGTTGGACGTCAAAAACTAAACCCACAGTTTATCAGGTGTTTGGGTAAAGGACCTGATAGTCCCAAGGCATACTGTAAAGTATGCAAAAAGAACTTTGATCTATCAAGCATGGGACGCCAAGCCGAAGTTTCACATGCAAGAGTTGAAAACTATGTGAATTGTAATTAATCCAAAAACTCAGCAAGACCAACACATCATTGGAAAAACTTGTCCGTTACATGTTCTTAATAATACCAAATATTAAGAAAGTGTGATAATGCACTGAAAAATTATGCCATTCCATCAAACAGTGCATACTCAACCGATTGTAAATGACTCTTGAGTGTTCATTAATAACAAACCAAAACCAGTATCAATCAGTTTCATCTTTTGCATTAAAAATGATTTGTACAAGATCTGAAATACTAATGGATTAAAGGTGGGATGATAAAATGTGTTTAAACTCGTGTGCAGATATAGGTGAAACATTTAAATTAATGTTCCAGAGATAGATGCAAGTAGCTTCCAAAATTTAAAATTGGGGCCAGATGAAATGTAAATATGTTGGTTATTATTAACCAGTTATGGACTTGCCTAACCCTATAATTTTTCAGATAAGACAAATAACAAATCAATACACTTCTACTTCTGCTATGAACGCCTCAGTCATACCCTTGAATTAAATATTCAAAATATTTTTTGTAATGTATATGCATGGTTCTTTTTTTCTAAGTAAGAAACTTGATTAGGTTATTTTCTTCTAATATTAAACGACATTTTGTCAGAATAAGAATTATGTGGTATTTTAATAGAAAATCTTGTTAAAGCGGTGCTTTAAAAAGTTCTCGCATGGAAATGCGGACAGTGGTAACGAGTGGTCAATTTTTCCTATAATATTAAAGCAATTTTAGTGTATATGAAATCTGAAAGAACATTATGATCTGATTCTCAAAGAACATGTCACAAATGCTAAATATCTTAAATCTCAATGAGAATTTATTATTTCTTAAATTTATTCTGTTCGAAAAATCGATGTTGGCAAATGGAAGAGCTGCCCACAAAATTAATTGAGAACCAAAAAGATAGAAAATGATATAAAAACGTAATTATGATTTAAAGGAAATTATCCATACAGATCTATATAAACTTGAAAGATCAGAGAAAGATGTTAAAACTGAAAGCATTGACAGAAGAATCAAACGTCTATTAATAATAATTAAAAATTCAGATTGCTTTGAGAAGAAAATTGTATAAACCTAAATCTCACCCATTTAGAACTTTCTGTTTGTATAACACAGTGGATCGTTAATTCACCTCTAGGCTATAACTATTGTAAAGTCTATTAATTTATTTTTTTAGTCTAAATAAAGGTTGTATTATCATTTGGAAATAAATAAGAATAAGGATTGCTTTGGATCTGCTTATTGGTCAAATGATGAACATCTATACTTTAATAAAAAAAAAACATGAAAAATAAAAAAAAAAAAATAATAAATTTTACCGTTAAATTCGAAACACTGGATGATCATGCAGAGTTTCATAAGTAAGGTGTCATTGCATAATTTAAGTATGAAACATCTTATGGGGCTGCAAAATTGATTCCTAGATATTTTTTAATGCCAACATATAATTAATAACACTTGTATCAGGGAAAAATTGGCTGATTTTGGTCAGGGAAATTCAGAATTCAAAAATAATTTTTCAATTGTGAAAAGATGCTTAAATGTTATTTTATGAGAAAAAGAAACTTGTCTTTATAATTTCTTAGAAGTCAAAATAAAATATCGTTATTTGTCGATAACTGAAAAGTAAAATTATCGAATTCTCAACTCCCGCCTCGGCAACCGAAACCTTGATATTGCCATTAAATGGTTATAGCTTTAAGAAAATCTATCGGGAAAAAAATTCAATATACGATATTTATTATCGCGTTCGCTCTTCGTCATCCTTTTCTTTGTGAGCCCTAGACAGAGCCTGTGGGCTCTGTTGTAGGAGTGGGTCGATATAGTATATAATAAATATCGGAATTTATCGATTATTTATCATAATATGTTTATATATAAATATGAAGAATTAATGCGTGTTCTTGATGTACTATCAAGGATCAAATAAAAGTGAGAATGCAGAATATATATCAGGTAAATTCTAAGGAAAAGTCAAGTCGGTTTTGAGCTGGATGAGTGGATAGTATCGAATAGTCGGGAGGGTAGTAATATTAGTAGTTTGATAAGGTAAATATTAAATACTAGCTACTTCAGCATATAATATAGTCTGTTAAGTGTATATATAATAATACCTATAATAAATTTTATGATATATGTATATTAATTATTATTAATTAATAATTATATATTATATATTTAATATTATATTATATTTATATTATAATTATATATATATATATATATATTATATAATATATATTAATTATATATATAGTAACTATATATAATAGTTAATATATATAATATATCTATAAGTGGCGTGAATCGTGGTGAGGGAATATGGAGAGGCAGTGTGTGCGATTGCAACTTCAAATATTAAATATTATATATAATGATATATATTATATATATATAAATATATTTAATATAATTAATATATTAAATATATAATTAATTAATTTACTTATATATATATATTAATATAAATATTATTATTATATGATTATATATATTATATATTAAATTATATATTTTATTGTACTTATTTATTATTTTTATTAATATATATTATATATCAAGCTATTATTTATTTTACATACTAGGTTTAGCCAACTCGTGGGCCATTATTCTATCGTACTTAGTGAATAATTACTAATTACATTTAAAAAAATGAATACCTATTCAAAACAAATTCCAATCCAGGATGACCGATCAAAATCTTACTCATCCTTGAATTGTTATAATTTTTGTAATAATTTAAATCAGAGTTTAAAATGCTTAGTCAATAATAATAATAAACAATTGTAGGACAATAACTTTCAGTTGCAGAGCGCAACTAAGTGGCATTCAGTTATCTTGTTCTCTACTCATGTTATTCTCGAATAACTTGTTTTATTCTTTAATTAGAACAAGCTATCTTTCATGCTTCAATAATGACGAATTACGATTAGAGTTTTAAAATTAAAATATTTTTTATTTAGCACTTTAATATAGTTTTCAAAAATTTCCAAATTTCATCATTTTTTCTTAAATGTAGTTAAAAGAATCAAAGAGCTCCTTTCAGAGAATAAATAAAAAATCTTCATTATAATATATAACTTCAATTTTTTTTACGTCTCAAAGATTTTTAAAAAATGGTATAAATCAAAGTTTAAGTCTTTCAAAGCAAACTCAATACTCCAAGTAGTACTTTTGTATTCGAAGCAAATTGGAAGTCAAATTAACGATCTTTCTTACTAAACCTAAGCAACAAACATATGCCGTTTTCCAGTTTAAGATGATACACAACTGGAGAAAGTAGAAAATCTAAAATAACTATTTCTAAAAGGTTCCAAATACAAATTTTGTGAGAAATGTGTCTGGATTGATTGATTGGAGTTTTTATTGATAAAGAGATTCAGAGGTTCATTATATGCGAAAAACAGTGCGCTCAAAATACATAAAGTAGGATTCCAGTCCCAATATTCTTGCAAACCTCCTGCTCTCGGTTACCTCCTTTTTTCTTTTCGTTTCGTAAAATTTTAATGTAATATACCACTCGTAACAAACTCAATCTAGTGTCAACGTCCAGTGATTACCAGTTCGAGGTATGTTTAAAATCCATTTTGTTTTTCCTAACGTTTCAAAATAATTTCATTTAATACAGAGCATCTCTGAGATGAAGAGTTCTGTGAAAATAAAAAAAGTGATAAATATTAGTGATATTCTTCTTTAGAAGAATCAACTTTCTCAACTTACTGGAACGATTATTGTAAGGTATATATAAAATAATTTTTTGAATCAATATAATAAAAAAAATTAAATGAAGATAATGGATATGTAGATGAAGATATAAACTTCAAGAAGTATAATTAATAAATACAGTATAATAATATCTTATATGATAAATATATAAATAATTAATAAATAATAAAATAATAAAAATATTTCTTCTTATTATTAATAAATTTAATATATTAATAATAATAATTATAAATAATAATTAAAGTAAAATATATTAATGTAAAATTAAGATATAATTAAATTAAAATTTAATTAATATATAATTAAAGAATAATAAATAATAATAATAATATATTATTTATTAAATTAATAAATTAAATTCATTAATAATATAATAACTGTTACTAGATCATAATTTAAGTCAAAACACGCTATTCCTCCAATTTTGATATTTTATAATTAATGTATTAATCACTGCCAGACGTTATAAATTACATAAATAGTACTTATAGTGAGTAGAATGGCTGCTTATAAACTGAGTTTCGTACTCACTCTCCACGCTTCTATGCGCTAAAATAGCTGAAATTCAAAGTAACTGACTATACTCTATCACTGCCCACAGTCTTATTTATTTCGTATTAATTAATTAGAGATGAATACCCATCCTTTACTTGTAATGCTTCCATATAACAAATCAGGCTACGTTAACGATATTTAGAAGAGTCTCAAATTTATTATTCTTAATCTGAAAAAACAGTAGGTTTTAATATTAAGTGTTTTATAATCAAGTATTATGCTGTAATCAATGAAAGGAGGCAGTCTGCTTCATTCGCTTCCTATTTACACGAAGTCGCTCCTGAATTTTATAAAAATTAGAATATATTAAATTATATAACAATAAATAATTTCAATTTTCTCACTTATTCACTCAAGTTTCTCACATGCTAATCTGGTTTATACCTTTCAAAAATATGATTGTACCATTATTAATTATAAAGAAGTTTAAATAAGTATATGACCTTTATGTACCACAAAAATATACCCCACCAAACTAAAATATATATACGCTCTAATCAGGCACGCAGATATATATAACTTATAGGATATAATAGTATGTATATATATATTTTATATTTAGAAAACAAGTATTCTAAACAAATTCTGCATAAATACTTATGCAAATGGGAATATAAAATGGTTCACTATTTAGGTGAAGTAGATATAGATGTGTTAGTTCATATCCAGCAGTATCCATACTGTAATTTTAAGGTACTCATAACCTATTATTCTGAGCCTACTAGTGTATCTAGAAAAATTATATTTGAACCCTATGCCCATAAGAACGGTTCATTTCGTTCCAAAGAATTAGTAGGATTCCAAATGAATAAGCCATTACGACTCATGTATTACACCGATAGTCGTATGCTTAATAATTGCTATCAGTATCCAAGATCTATATATATATATATATATTATATATATATATAATATTATATATATATATATTGAGAGCATAGCCAAGTAGTCAATTGATATATGATTTTACTGAATAAGCTAATAATAACCTTTCTTTTTTACAACAAAGTCTTGAAAATTCGAATTTTAATAGTGAAATTTTTTGAGAAAACAGATTTTAAAGAAAAAATTCCATAATTATTAATACTCAAATTTCTTTCAAAATATTTATTAAATTGTAAAAATAATATAAACTGAGGTGAAAATGAAATAGAAGTTTTCTAAAATTATTTTATTAATGTTATTCTAATATAATATATTAAAAGAAATGCGATATATATATTTATAAAATATATATAATATATCATATATATTAATAATTATTTATTATATATATATATAATTATTTTATATGATATATTTATATTTAAATATATATATAAATAATATTTAGTATTATCAGTAACTGCAATGTAAATCAAAATAATAATATTAATATATAATATATTATATATATATTAATATATAATTATATATTATTATATATTAATTATATATATATATATATTAATAATAATTATATAATATTTAATATATTAATATTTATTATTATATTATATATATATATATAATATATATAATAATATATTAATATATATTATATAATTATATATATATATATATTAATATTATTTATATATATAATTATATATATATATATATATATTAATTATATATTATTTATATAAATAATATAAATATATATTATAATTATATATATAATTAATATTATCTTATATAATAGATAATAACCTCACATTTATAGAAAAAATACCAACAATGGTTTGTTATATGTCTTTTAAGATATACTCAAATTATACTTTAAATTGTAAATATTATATAATATTATATATATATTATATTTTATAATATTATATTTATATATTATTATAATATTATAATACATTAAATGGTACACTATGCTTGTAGATCATATCTAATATATATGAGATAATTAGTTTAATTAATAATTAGTTTATTAAATTAAGTTAATTGTTTTTATCAGATTGATTATTAATATTTGCCCTATATATATTATTTAATTATATATAGATATAAATATTAATAAATCATGAACATGACAAAATTTCCTGTGATAGGTAGTTTTGACACTCTCTCTCTCTCTCGGTTAATATAGAAGTTTATAAGGTAGCAAATAAGAAATAACTCTATAAGTCTAATATTTTATCTCTAATATGACGTTCACATTTAAGACTCGTACAGATTCCAATTCTGAAATACAATTTACTCACCTAAGGTGATTATATATAAACAATTAATTTTGATATTATAAGAAAAATCAGCTTTATATTAAAATATTAATATAAAGGTAAAAGTATAACGTCATTCTTATTATTAAAGATAGAAATTTCTAAATATAATAGGATATAAACTATTATTATAATTTGTCAATTTCATTGCAAGTATGAGCAGATATAAAATAATAAGAGCATATAGGAAATGAAGCTTATTTTCGTGTGCCTTTATGCAAAATATCTTCTTGCCATTCGACATAAGTCCATACCTGTATTATCATCAGATATATACCTTTACCGCAATTGTTGTTAACGAAAACTATACTTAGTCCAACTAAGCTTAAGTACACACAATACATATAATTTAAATATAATATAAGAAATTTCTGTGAGTTCAACGAACTATAAGAAGAGCCATTTATCTTATTGGACTGAGTATTCGAGTAATTTACTAATTTTACTCCATTAAGTAATAGCAATTTTCTTAAATACACTATAAATATAATTAAAAATATCATCTTGGAAAGTCTAAGCAGCCTAGGCAATATTTAGAATAGTAAAGAGAGTTAGGTTTGTTTTTGTGAGATATAATAAAAATAATAATATAAAACAGAATTAAAGAATGGCGATTATACGTTATTAGCAATTTTGCAACACTATAAGCAAATATTTAAGAAATAGGCCAAAATGTAGAAATATAGCCCGAATTTTATTTACAAAAAAAATTAATTTTAGCCATTTAATGAGTGAAAATAGGGAATGGCTTTTAATAAGAACATTCCAACATCTAACAACCTATCCTAAAATCTAACCTAACTACCTAACCTAAACCTAACCTAACCCTAACCTACCTAACCTAACCTAAGCCTAACCTAAACCTACCTAAACCTAACCTAACATAATTAACCTAACCTAACTAACCCCATAAACTTAACCTAACTAAACTTATAAATATAAAACCCTAATATATTTTTATAAATTATAATATAATCATAAAAAAAAAATAAAACCTTATAAAATATTTTACTCATAAAATAAAATTCTATGCAAGAAGCAAAACAAAAAAGAAAATTGTCACTCTACTTCGGACCTTCCTATGGAAGAGAATCACAACCGGAAATTAGAATGGAGAAAATTTTAGAATCACTGTTAAAAAAAAACTCATCTTAATTTACCATTTATATTATATTATAGTATATATATAATAAATATATATATATATATATTATTATTAATATATATAATATATATATAATAATATATATATAAAAATATATATATTATATATATATATATATATATAATATCACTTTTTAAACTCCACACTATTTACATTTCAAAATATCCAATTAAATAAAAAATAAATAGATAAAAATCACGGAGGAATACACAAATCCAAATATATATATATATATATAATATAATATTTAATATATAATATATAATTATATATATAGTTTATAATATATATAATATATATATTATTTAATATATAATAATATATATAATTGTTAAAAACATGAATAAATTCTCTGATATGCCAACGCAGTAGGAACTGCTCTACCAATAGAGAAATTTAGCCTAACTATTAATTAACAAAAACAATTATAAACTCACCATTAAATTTTAATTTCAAATAGCTTAAAGTTTTGATTTCCAAGAATTTTAAACTGGAGAACTTTTGAGCTAATTTTAGGTAAATAAAGAGTTGATATACCAGTGTTGCCGAAATATATCCATGCCATCCTGATACTCGGTTACACCGGTGAGGAAGTAAATGATTAGAGGCTAGAGAAGTTTAGAATATAAAAGAAAAGATAATAGACCTAACTGCAGTCCTGCAATAAATATAAAGGGTTAGGACCAGCTTGGAAAAAAGAGACCTTAACATAATTTCTCTGAACATTCCATCTTTAATAAGCAAAAAAATACTAGGGCCCTAACTAGAACTAATGTTAATAATATTAAAATAATACTTAGTTTAAAATAGCTTAATGCTAGAATCGGAGCTATACCAACTCACGATATCAGTTACTCTCAATTTCTCAGGCCTCCTGTAAGTTGCAAAATTTTTGACAAGAATATATTTTTCATAATCTCCAATAAAACACCAAGAACCAGTATAATACAAGAAACCTCTTAAATTGATAAACATTGTAAAAAATCCCCCAAGTTCAATTTAAATAGTTAATAGCAACATAGTAAGGTAAAACGGGATCTATTAGTGTTTTAATATCCTCCAGCAAAAAAAAACAAATTCGGAGGCAAATTAGGAAATAATTTTCAAAGTACAAAACAACTTTAAAACATAACCATTCAGTTCAGAACAACATCAATCTCAGTATCATACCATGCATAGATACCAAACATATTTACAAGAGTTAAGCTTAGATAACAAGCTAATACAACTAAACCCTAAATCTAACTTAATTCTAAAAGGAAAACCTGGGTACGAATCATCCAGCTTTCTTTCAGGATTCTAACTTCACAGCAGCCTTCTCAGGTCTTTTCTAACACCTGACTGCTCGCCTAGCTAACTGGAGAGTAGGACAGTATTAGAACGCTTCAGCAAGAATTGCACATCCTCTTTCACTCTGATTTGCCCAGAGGTATAGACAATTCCATTGGGATACAGTTCAAAATTAGATGATGAACCATTTTACCATTCTGTTAATTTTACTGACCTAATAATTTTATCATGGCCTATAACCACTTCTATGACCCTTACCAACATCCCAGAAGGTCTATTTTGGGCAGCTTATAAAGAACCAAACTCACCACACTTATACATTAGTCCAAGACCTATACAATGCTACTATGCCCTCTAAGACTCAACAATACTCTTCTTACCATACCTTTTGAATCTTCAAAGTTTAAGTGCTGATTCGCAGACTTTTATATAAGCTACAAAAATCCCTGTCCACTCTCTCCATGGATCTTCCAAGTCTCTAAAGACAAGAGCCGAATTAAATACATATAATAATGCCAGTTATGCGTATAAAATTTAATCATTTTCAGAAACTATACCGAAGAGGTTGGAATTATAGCGTCTGAACCGAGATAAAGTTCAGATTCAAAATAAGAAAGCTGTATTAGTTGCACAGTTTATATAAGCATTTTAACAGTCCTAATAAGCCTTTCCCAAGCTGCTCCAATAAACGCAGCATAAAGAGAAATTGCTTAATGTGACACCTAGTTAGGTGATCACAAAATTCTTGGAATAAAATACCATTACCTCAGGAATCTTCCTTATTTTCCCAATAGCTCGAGCCCGTTATCAGATACGGTGAGAAGAATAGTGTACTATTGCAGAACCTGAAAGGCAGTAAAAGATTCTCCGAAGACATTCAGGAACCAACTCCAGTTGTAAGCCCCTAAATGCTCAACAAGAAAAAAAGTTAAAATATACATTTTGAATCCTTCTTACTTTCTGTGCTCTTAACAGAAACATGACGTGAAATCAACTCCCACCATGATGGAAAGGTGTGAATCAAATTAAGTGTTTTGCAAGTTGGTAAAGTTTGGGATAATTGTGAGCAGAGAGCATATATTTGCTTACATAAGGAACAGGAGACAGGAGGTATCTTTACAAGCTTGTCTGGCTTCAGGTATCCAGAACCCTTATTTCTAACATAGTTTTAAAGTAGTTCTGCTACCCCAGAGATGCGAACTGGAGAAATGAGCATTCAAAATAATCAATCTGGTGAGTGGTTTACTTTGCCCAGTAAAATGGGATTACAAATATCAAAAACCTAAAAATTTAAGAGACTTAGAAATCCTCCCATGAGAGCGGAGAATTGCAATTCATCGTCCAAAAATAGAGTCTAGGTTTAACAAGAGAGGGAATAGCTGAGAACATCATTAGCTGTTGAGAAAACTAAGTTCTTTCCAAAACATGGCAAGTTGGCATACGGCCTTAATCCAATAAATACAGAGCACATTTGGCGGGTTCAGCCTCCACCACTTAATATACCTAAATTTAAACAAAAATAGTTATCTTAATCAACTTATCAAACTGCTGAAAACCTTTCAATGTCTAAGACATCAAAAGTTTATACAGACAATGTACAAATGGACACGTTTACACTCAGGGGAATGCTCAACAGCTCATGTGTAGGCCAATTTTTAAAATCATTAAACAAGAATTGAGGCTCCATTCAGCCAGAATTTTTAAATTTCAACAAAATTTTTTTAAATGATACACCTTGGTCAATAAATCAGGCAGGATTGCTGTGGGTATCAACTTACCTGAAATATAAAGGCAAAATTAAATGCAGAAAGTATCTTCATTTTTGCAAGTTCAGATGTGCTGTAAGCCTATGTGTTTAAACCAGTTTTTGATGTACACTTAGGTTATTTGTTAGACAGCAGAAAGCGACTACCTGGGGATCTACGAACTGAGAAGTTGAAAAATTAAAGATTAATATGCGTGCGAAGGAATTACAAGAATGCTGGGGCAAACACAAAAAGGCAAGCCACAAGCGACCATAAAGTTCAATGCAAGGATGGCTCAACTGGCCTTCAAAGGGGCGCGATTTTGTAGCCTTGAGAGTAGGAAGGACTAATTCAGAAATGTCCCACTCACCGAAGCGATGCAGGGTATGTACGTATAAAGTCATAGGAGTGTTTTTGAAGCTGTCAACAAAAATACATGCCAAACCATAAACCTTGTCCTTATCAAGGGCCCCATTCTCCTATAAGATAATTCAGAAGCCTTATTAAAGAGAAAAAGCAACCCTTTTCCACTAGGTTATAATTTTAGGATCTAGGACAGTATCCCAATCTACTTTTGCTCAAACTTTGTATATCTTTTGTGTTTTACTTTCCACTCATCAATATTTATTTATTTACCAGCTAACCGTTAAAGGCAAGCATAGCCCCTAAATAAGAACATAAAACAAGAGGAATTGCTGACAACCATTTAATGATATTAGTCCTCTTATGTGAAGGTCAACTAATTTCGCCCCACACTTAGGCTATCAATTTTCCAAATATGATTTAGTCTAATAACCTAAGAGCTTTCTCTACCACACCACACCATCTCATGTTCTGTAGCAAATTAAGAAAATCGTCGATCCCTATGAAGAGCATGAAGTATTTTTAGATAATTCCATCGAACACTAAGTTTCAAAGAAAGATTCACTCTTTTCTCGCATATCTCCTCCTTTGTAATGTCCTATGAATTTCAATCTATAGATTTCTTTCTAGTATTTATATAGGTCATAACCTATTTACTATAAAATGTTGGCTTAGCTTCAGCCAGTCTAGAGCATAAATCATCTGGAAAATTAGATGGCATGGTGTTTCATACAATTAAATGGAGAAATTAAAAGGGCGCTAACAAACAATACACCAATAGTTTGGTATTGTAGCGGAGAGGTGACAATTTTGCCTCTTATAATTTCTACCCAGAATAAAACAAAATCTATTCCATCCTCTTCAGTAAGGCAATTTAATAGCAATGAAATTAATAGCTAACTGTATGTAATATCTAGCAAGGATGTCTCATATTTATTTCACTATTCTTAAATAATTCAGTATATAATTTTTTAGGTATATGTGAGACATTTAGGCAAACGCACTGGGGTAGGACAGCGTCTATTCAAAGAAAGCAATTTAGGTTGGTTTAATTAAAGTTAAGCAATTGAAACTAAGGGCGTGTATTTATTTAGTGATACTAACTCTGATCCTCTAAGGTTCTTATAGATATCGAGGCCGGAGAGTAATATGATAAAATAGAATTTGGTCAATTCTTGAAGGATTGTGATATACTCGAGTCCTTTCAATAATTAGGCACTATCGACGTTGCAACTTGTTGTTGGCTAAAGAAACTTAATGTGGACAATAAGTCATCAACATTATAATCTTATAATAATTACAGTAATTTTAAGAGAATATCTAATCTTATCTAGACTACGGGCAGACGATAGAGATAATATGATTGTAATTAGAAGAGTTAATCGACAGAGTCGAATGAAGAACTTCCTTTCCAGGGAGTTTCACGACGGAGTTAATTAACTTATCTTTTAATAAACTATGTTTTATAAATTCTTTTCAAAAATAAAGTAACTTGTCAAAATTTATTCCGTGCTTTTATCCATATCGTTCTTGGAAGATCAAATAATACACGCAGACATTGCGTATGATGTGAGTAAATGAATAGATAAGATATTCTATAGGACCTGTTCCTTCGATTGAGCTAACATCTGTTTCTATACACAGTGTATATATCTAGAATGCATATGTGATTATATTATAGTAATTATGGATAAGTGTAGAAGGACTTAAAAACCTGATTAAGCAATGAAAGAAGTACTTATTCTGAGATGGGCCTAATCATTTTCGTGAGCTACGATATTTAGGGTCCTCCAATTTTATTATGGAAGTGCTTCACTATTGTCATAGATTTATCAATTTGTAGATAATTTTTATTAATATTCGCGAATGTGAATATGAATATATTGTTTTTAATAGTTAATATTTAATGTGATAAGTTTTTACATTCGTGAAATATACAATATATCTGAAGCTCCATTTTCAATAACTCCTCTTTTAAATGCTTAAAGATCTCCGTCCAAATATTTTTTTGTAATCATAATATCGTTATACCATCCATTTATATAGCAGTCATGCCTGCAAAGCATTCCTGATGTCCATTCTGATCGGATGCTTGTTATCTATCTTCTAAAGATATTACTTAACAACTGCTCTCAAGTTTATTATGTCATGTTCACGTCCCTATATGCCAAGCACTTTTTAATACCAGGTTATTGTCTATAATTAATTATCAAAGGTATTTCTTCCATACTATTGAGTTACCACCAATAAGCCAAATATAGTGAACTATCTTGTTCTGCTCAGTCAAATCTTATATATTCACCAAGAAGAAGATCTAAGAGTAATGAGAAAGTTTTCTGACTTCTGAATAGAAAATAAAACTTATTATTGCATAGCTATGACATGTCTTATAACAATAGTGAATTTCGAAGTCATTATATTAAATCGTCTGGTTTCCCTAGCAACCTGTTGTTTCTTCTAGAACTAACCATAACTTCGTTTCCGATCCAGAGTAAACTAAAAATGTAAGCTAAACCTATACACCGCATTGTGATATCCCACTTGGTGTGACAAATGATTCTACTCAAATTTGAGAGTTTATGGAATGCATAGTTTTGTCACTCACTTATTATTTATAGAATTAATGACTCTATAATGCAAGCAATAAGTATGAATTCGAGACCATAGTTTTGTGATTCTGCTAGATGATTATTATTTTATTTAAGATATGATCCCTTGGTTACATATAAGAACATAGATAATATAAATATAACAGTCCCTTTATAAATTACAGAACATACCTAAAATAAGCCCCTTATTTACATCCGGACATTCTTTCTTATAGTTTCTTGGAACGACATATCGAGGTAATCACAATATTTGGCTTGGGGAAAATTATTATACTTTGAAGAATTTCAAGGTCTTTGTAAATGGACATTTATTCATTGTTATGACCTGCCTATGCATGGCAAAATTATTTACACAGGGGTAAGTTATGCAATGAATTAGCTGCATAATTGTCTTAACTAAGAAGAACAGTATTATAATTGTGTCAGTAATCATTTCGTTTTAGTCTAATAAGTTTCAAGGGACCTTTAAGATACAATTGTATATGGTGTGATGGAGTTTCATTAATTGCCACCCTAATTATTATTTCTTTTGATAGGGCCTTTATTGTTCCTTTGTTTTTCCTTTATTTTTTTTTACTTGTAAAATTGGGTTGGACTGAACTTCTGAATCGTGGAATTTATCTTAATTAGTAGTCCCTTATAATTGTAAAAATTAAACTACAACATAGGAGCCTAAATAAATCTATTGAAATTATGGGAAGAGCACCCATCTATTAGTTAAGTTATGTATTATGAATTAAATGTTATTAATACACCCATTAAAATTTATTATAACCATGTACTGTTCTGAAACTTTTAATACAATTTTTCTCAAATCTGACATTCAGTTTAGACACACTGTGCGGTAGTGATACAAGGAGCAAGGAAATCTAAACCCGTAGGTATCTTTTAATAGGTGTCTATTGAGAGCTGGAAGAGCTTAACCTAAGACGCTGCTGATTAAGAAAAGATTCACCGCAGCTATACCAGATGTATCTTCAAAGTAATGAGGAGATGAAAAATATTCTGAATAGTAAAACCTAACAGTATTTTATTTTTGTCTTCTTTATCGTTAGATGACTTTTTTAGTCTTTAATCAAGAAACAATCCTTTCCATTAAACTAAGTTCTTATTAAGTAGTGCCATCTAAGTCGATATTTAACATTATCATGAGCGCCTTTCCTAGAGAACCTGCACACAACTAATAAGAATATTTTATATATAGTCTTTATTTTGTCCCATAATATTACCCAAAGTTAAACTTCTTGTTTTTAAAATTAACTTAAATAATTATTATTTAAGTAATATATCTTTCAATAATGGAAATTTATTTATAGAATCATTTATAATATTATTTACATTTTGGCAATTACAAAACTAGAAGGTTTTAATTTAAAACTTATTTCTAGAAAATTATTATTTAATATATTTATATTATATATTATATATATCTTATATTATATATAACTAACTATATATATAGTTATGATATATATATATATATATATAGTAATATTATATATATATTTATTTAATATTAATATATTATTAATATTATAGATTAATATATATATATAATATAATAATATTTAATATATATAATATATATAATATAGTAAATATATATATATATATATATATATAAATTATATATTATAACATATATATATTATAAATATATAATCAATATTATTGGTTTTCAAGAAGTTTCAATGCATGGATGATAAAAAATTTATATATAATATATATATATATCATATATATTATATAATATACTTAATATATTCGCGTATATATCCCGGAACAGAGATATAGATAAGATTTGAAAATATGAGCAGTAGATTACATGGATGAATATTCTGAAGAAATAGATCGCATTTGGGATAGATTTACACAGCTGGTTAAAATAATTAATATGGAACGACCATGATTTAGGTCAAAATTATTGCAATGAATGCGGAAGTGAAATAAAAAGATAACTAACAGGATTTATTTAAGAAGGAAGAATTTGTTTGAATGTTAAAAAATAATAAATTTATAGCTGTTGCCTTTTTTTGACCATCACTAATCCCTGGGGATTATTTTAGGAATAAATATTTTAATTAAATTGCCTTTTTTATTCACTACTAATCCTTATGGATTATATGTCCCACTGTTCCCTGAAGCTAATTTTTGCACTCTTTCGAAGAAGGGGTGCGCCAGACGGTTGCGCAGCAACCGTCGTACGTGTTCCCCCTTAGTTTTTGGCCATCTTTAGGGGCTCTGGCCCCCCTTCATTGCTTGGCATCGCTTATTTTGGTATCGATACGATATTTGTTGCGACTATTTTACATTCCATAAAGGTGCGTGAGGGATTAAGTAGGAATTAACTCGAGCTAATGTACGTACCTGCAGTAGGTCCCTGTCGTAGGTACCTGTCCTAACTTGAGTTCATTTTATTTCCATCCACACTCACACCCACACATATAGACGCATACACACATACCTAGACACATACACCCACCCTATACACACATACAAACAAACAAACACATACACACACTCACTCACACACACATAGACGCATTCACACATACCTAGACACATATTCCCACCCTATACACACATACAAACAAACAAACACACACACATACTCACACACACACTCCTACACACACATACATAGATACCTACACACATATACCTAGACACACACACCCACCCTCACCAACCTAGCCCTAGATATATACCCCCACGCACACGTAGACGCATACACACATACCTAGACACATACACCCCTATACACAAACACGCACACACACATACATACACCCTATACACACATACAAACAAACACACACATACAAACAAGCACACACCCACCCTCACCAATCCAGCCCCAGACATATACACCCACCCTATACACAAAACAAACACACACACACACACACACATACACCCTTGATGGTTCAGATTTATGGATGGTTCAATACATTTTGATGGTTCCCAATCACCGTAAGGAGTGTCTAGGAGCCCTATGAGTATTAGATGAGTGCTAGATGAGTGCCAGTTGAGTGCCATGAGTGCCAGATAAAAAGGCAAAGGGAAAGCTAATAGTCTTGTTAAATTATTGCCATATAGTGCCACTTTTTCTAGCCCTTTCCTAGCCTACCCTGATCATAGTAGAATAGCATTAATATTGGTGTCTACTCCTAGGTTATAAGGTGCGGGGAGTCGATTGGTATACATTAGTTAGATGTGCTTACTTTTCCAGCACTCTAGCACTACATAATATATATATATATATATATATATATATATATATTATTATTATATATGGTTGGTTATTGGTTACATATATATATTGGCTGGTTGCTGCTGCTGGCTATTATGCTGTTGCTGCTGTTATTTCATATATATATATTACTGGGACATATTACTGGCATGGCTACATGGCTATATATATAATATTAGCAGTTGAATGATATATGCTATTAGTGCTATGAGCGGTTATTGGCTGGCATGGCATGGTTGGTTGCTGCTGAGTTAGCATACAGCAGCGCTATATGATATAGCTGGCTATACAAGCTGTTGCCATACATAGCATGTGTTGTTGCATAGCTACATATATATAGCAGGCAGGTGCAGCAGGTATATATATATATATATATATCTAAAGAGTTACACAAATGGGTCAGTGAACGCAAACGTTTCCGAATCCGCGTCCGCAACCGCGTCCCACCGCGAAACCGCCACGTGCGCCCGCAGGCGCAATATTACCGCGTAACCGCCGCGTGCGCCCGCAGGCGCAATATTACCGCGGGAACGAAAAATATGATATCAACGCGGGCCATTACCGCGTAGATGCCGCGTGCGCCCGCAGGCGCAATATTTCCACGCGAACATTAAATATTTCGTAATTATGATATCAATGTAAACTATTCAAAGAATTTCTTTTCAAATATACTATGAGTCAGCCATTTTTATTTCATACTTAAACCTTTTTTAAAAAAACATATACTTTACAGACCTTAAAGCAGTAAAACAGTAAATCAATAGCGCAATTGCCTAGCAACAGAGGGATTAGTAGGTCTTTGTTTTACTGCTTTACTGCTTTACGGCTATACTGCATCATATATTTATTAACATTATGTTTTCTTTTAATGCTTTTTTATTTATAAATTTTTGAAAAATTGTAATGTAAGAAGAAAAACACAGAGTGTCTGTTATATAATCATTTTATTCTACTAAAATTGTACGAAATTTTATTAAAAACATATACACACACATACATAGATACCTACACACATATACCTAGACACACACACACCTACACACACATACTTAGATACCTACACACATATACATAGACACACACACCCACCCTCACCAACCTAGCCCTAGATATATACCCCAACACACACATAGACGCATACACACATACCTAGACACATACACCCCTATACACAAACACGCACACACACATACATACACCCTATACACACATACAAACAAACACACACATACAAACAAGCACACACCCACCCTCACCAATCCAGCCCCAGACATATACACCCACCCTATACACAAAACAAACACACACACACACACACACACACACACACACACACATACACCCTTGATGGTTCAGATTTATTGATGGTTCAATACATTTTGATGGTTCCCAATCACCGTAAGGAGTGTCTAGGAGTGTCCCATGTGATCCCCAGGAGTGCTAGATGAGTGCCAGTTGAGTGCCAGATGAGTGCCAGATAGTGCCAAGTGAGTGCCAAGTAAGTGACAAATGAGTGCCATATAGTGCCACTTTTTTCTAGTCCTTTCCTAGCCTACCCTGATCATAGAATAGCATTAATATTGGTGTCTACTCCTAGGTTATAAGGTATGATGAATCGATTCGTGTATATTATAAGTTGTTAGGATGCTTACTTTTTCTAGCACTTCTAGCACGACATAATATATATATATATATATATATATATATATATATATATATATCAAGTATCAATATATATATATAGCATATAGTATATATATATATATATATATATATATATATATATATATATATATATTATATACAATAATACAAATATATATATATATATAGTTATATGAAGCGGCACGAAAACCCGAAAGCGTGTTTCACGATAAATGCGAAACGGTTAAAACACCCAAATTGATTCGAACGTAAAGTACAAATG
>JABUQX010124628.1:30000-39483 GCA_015478945.1 Trachelipus rathkii | reverse complement strand
TCTTTTTTTTTTATTGCTTCAAATTTTTAATCTTCTGCCATAATTTAAGCAATGGAAGAAAGTGAAACAAAAAAAAATCTCGCTGTGCAAAACTGAATTTCCAATTGAATACAATAAATTCGCTCGAGTCGGTCGATTCCAATCGCAAGAAACTGTCTCTACCACAAGATGAAAAAAAAAAAAAACTTTTACTATTTTTTAATTCTATGCTATCGTTTTTTTATTATTAGACAAAATATTATGCCCGCATCAAGGATACGAATCAAATAGCAAAACACCCATAATATATATATATATATCATAATATATATACTAATATATATATATATATATATATATATATACCTATATGATATATATATATATAATATATCATATATATATATATATATATATGATAATATATATAGCTATATATATATATATATATATAATATCATATATATATATATATATATATATAATATTATATATATATATATAGTATATATATATATACTTTTATTTATGCATCCTGTTTTATTTATTATAGAATATATATGCCGCTTCAAGATACACCAATCCCCATTTAGCAAACGAACCCCCCATAATATATATATAATATATATATATATATATATATATATATAAGATATATATATATCATAATTAAATATATATTGCTCCACCCCTTATATATATATATATAATATATATATAGTATAAGATTATACTATATAATATATATATAATATATATATATATAATATAATAACTTATATATATTATATATAAAATTACTATATAATAAATATATATATATCGTACTATACATATAATATATTATATATAAATTATATATCTATATTTATAAAATATATTATATAATATACTATAATATATATAATACTATATATAGTAATATATTATAATATATAATATAATAGTAATATATATAGGTATAAAGAATATTTTTGAATATTCAAATTTTCATTTTGGGTTATTAAAATTGTAACGACCTATGAACCTCTCAATTTATGTTTATTTATTTTATTTATCTATTTATTAATTCAATTATTTATTTCTTTACTTATTTAATTAATTATTGATTAAGTACCTAGTTGCTCTATAGTTTGTTGAATTGTACTTACGAGAGAAAACTGCCTGCAGCGAATAGCGAAGTGTAGTTCGAATCTCCGTATGAGTGTGATATACCCGACTATCACATATATAATGAAAACACTATAAATACATTACACCGTCAGTAAGAGATTTTCTGGAATATATTTTAATAAAGGTTGTTGTAGCTCTTGATATGAAATAAAATAATTGAAATAATACCTCTTAATTTAAGCAATGTTTGACAAACCAGGAAACACTTCATAAGTTCATCGAACGAGGTAATTCCCTAGCAAGATTTGACAAACAACAAGTTAACATACAAAATCACATTTTTCCCGCTGAATAATGCTTTTAGCATAAGAAGGTCCGCTCATTTTGGATGCGAAACCACTATTTATTAATGTTATTTATTGTAGCTCATTTTCATATTTATAAAATTTACCAGTATATTTGAAGGTTTTTATCAATAATAAAGCATAAGGCTCTTTTATTCAATCCTCCTTAAATACTAATATATTTTAATTTATATCTAATCTTACCTGGGTGATAGGTAAAATCCTACGATGTATTCACAATTTATCCCCTCTCTAACCAAGACCCTACTGTGAATTATAAAATGACATCAAGCATAATATTTCTCATTGTTTTTGATTTTTTTTAGGGTTTTTGGGTTCCAAACCCCGACAAGAACTAATACTAACTTAAACTAATTAATATATATAATTAAATTTATAAATATAATAATATTATATATATATTAATTAATAATATATATAATATATATAATATATATATATATATTATTAATATATATATATATATATATATATTAATATATATATATATATATTATTAATTATATATATAATTAATAATTATATAATATATATTATTAATATATATAATATGAATATATATTAATATATGATATTATATATTTAATTAAATTATATATATATATATTAAATAAAATAATATATTATATATATATATATTAATTAATAATATGTGTGTGTTTTTATTATATATAATATATACTATATATATACACTGTGTGGTGTGTGTGTGTCTTTTGATTTATAATGTAGAATACTCTGGACCGTGCGCTCTCATATTTACATAGTAGGCATGCGCTCCCCTGGAACAATATATATTGCCCAAACTATAATATAGTTGCGTCCCAGGGACTGACAAAGACCAATATTTGTGCTATTAGTAGCTCAGTGTTTCTATTCGTGATAACCACTATGGAGTAGGACGTTGTCTAAGCGGTTAGTAGTAAGTTAATGAAAAACCACAGATGAGCGACCACACGACATCGATCTCCAGACCCATATCACAATGTAATACTTTGAACCAGAAATCAATAAAATTCAGGAGTCCCACCAAACCAGCCCATGTAACGTATATTACAGAGGTAGATCCCACACATGCTCCAATAATGCCGATTTTGTGTGAGAGAGAGAGAAGATGAAATATTTAAGAAGTTCGAACTGGTTAATGTCATTGTCGCAGCAGATGAGAGAGAGAGAGAGATGAGGAAGGTGAAGAAGAAGAATGATACGCGCAACAGGACTTAGTGATGTGTGATTGAGATTGATGGAGACTGAGAGAAGGAGGAGAGAAGAGACGAAGGGAGAGAGAGATGAGTAAGAGTGAGAATGAGAAGAGAAGAGAGAGAGAGAGAGAACGATACACGAACAGGATTTTACGTGTCGTAGTAGGCGACTAAATGAACATTGGTTTTTGGTTTTTGCGAACCCCACCACCATTTACTCTCTTAGGCTAGGAATGCTTGTGCATCCTCGGAGTCCACGGATGTCATTTTGCGCCACGAACCTTACCCCTATCCGGTGGGGAAAGATGCGTAAAGGGAACCGTGAGGGCTGATAAAAAAATTATGAATTAGCATATTTAAATTAGTAATTAGGATAATAGTATAGTATATATATAGTATATATATATATATGATAATATATAATATATATTAAAAATTTTGTAGTTGTGTACAGGAACCCACCACCGCACAACGAGCGGACAACGATATACTATATATATATATATGTATATATATATATATATATATATAAAATATATATATATATATTAGTATATATATATATATATGATATATATATATATATATATAATATATTATTTATATACTATTATAGTAATATATATTTATATATATATTATAGTATAAATATATAGTTATATATAATATAGAGAAGTTAATATGTATAAATAATACTAAATTTAAATAATAATTAAGTAATGTGAAACAGATAAGTAACAAGAGAAAAATAATAATTAAGCAAAAGGTATAAAAGAAAAAATTATGAAAGTACCCCTTACACAAGAGAAAATCACCTTTAAAAACCTTTTCCTGCTTAAACAGTGACCTTTCAAAGGAAGTACATATTTAATACAACTGAAGTACAAATGTACTACAAACTAAGTTTCAAGTATACATGCGACAGAAATTCTATAAACTTTTTTCCTTAATAGAAAACGTAGATGCTCTCACTTTAAGATGGATGGATTTACGCGTTGTATTTTTTAAATATAATGAATTTTTATCTCAAATGAAATCGTCTTCTTGTATAGTATTGTATTTGCGGCTTAATTAATTATATGCGATAAACTGTTCTTTTATACATTTGAATTAAAGTCACACGTATCAGATTATTTTTACAATTTCTCTTTTATTAATGACATTTCTTAAAGGTTAATCAACTCATTATATGACATAAAATTTCGTGTATTTATTACCGAGATGAGTAGCCAAGCAGTAATCAAAACCATACACCTAACACCACCGTATCATTTACCGTTTGGAGGGATTCCGGAACACATTTAAATAACATTACATGATAAAGTAGATGCTGCAGCGAAGGATTCTACTATCCCTTCTACTCTAAAGTGTTCTAAAACTGAATTTAAAATGTTAATAAAAAAAGAATTGCAAACTGAAATATATATACCAAAGACAAATGGAACATAAACGCTTATATATTGTAGGTCTTTTGTTAATTGTTGACTCTCAGTTTCTGAGTTGAGATTGATTTAGTATGTATCATTGTGGTAGATTAGAGCCAATTTAATTAGCTAGACTGATTCATTATTTTTTATTTGCTATGGTTCATATTTTCGAAGGAGCTCCAATCAATTGGCATGATTGTTCAACAAGACTTACTCTAAAACATCATTTTGTTTTATTTTATTTTATTTTATTTTATTTTTTAATTTTAATTTTATTTTTTTATTTTCTATAAGTAATTTATAAAAATTTATTTTAAAATAAGTTCTAATTTGCATATATATATATAATCTGAACCCCACCAATATTGATTATGAATCTTTACATATTTTAGTTTTCTTGTGGAAGCAAGGGAAGTTATAATTTTAACATGATTTTGTGTTATTTTTTATATTAATTATATATATATATACTTTTGATTATATGTGTACTAGTACGATAGGTAATTGTTGCTATATCCGTCAAATTAGTTTGTGTACACTTGCTCAATTAACATCATCGGCTCTGTGCAGGTTTAAATTTATAGCAAAAAAATATTTTTTTTATAGGGACATGTTATTTATTGCTGGACTTTGCCAAAGGACACTGCTAAATTTTTCCGGGTCGAAGTCCAAAAAGAATCGACCGAGTCCTCAAGTTCTTACTCCAGACTCAATCATAAATATATATGTAATTATAATACTATTTATATATATATATATTAATTAATATATATATTAATAAGTATAATATTTATGTATATATAATATATTACTATATTATATACTATTATATATAGATAACTATAAATATATATATATATATACTAATAATATATATATAATTTATAAATATATATAGTATATATATATTATATATATATGTATATGATAGTATATATATAATATATATATAAATTTTATTTTATAAAATAATTTATATGGATAGTATTATCTCAATTTCATTATTTATTATACATAATTGTAATGTTTATTACACAACAAAACCACATATAAAAGATAAACAATATATATATTCTCTCATAAATATGTTATAGAGCCATGAAAATTGGTAGGGGAGGTGTAGTAAAATAAAAAGTTATAGACCCCTTAAACCCCTTACCTTACCTATCATTCTGTCAAAATTACATTATAGAATAGAAAAAAATAACCCCCCCCCCCCCGATTTTGTAGGGTAAATTTTTCATCTCACTTCCATATGAAAATCGATATAGATAGATAAAAAAAAATAAAAACTCCCTATATTAAGATTTTATAAGACTCAGTGAAAAAGTTTTGAGTTCTCGAGTATGTAGCTTTCTCGATAATCATTTATTAATATTAGGTTGTCTAGAAGTAATTACCTACCTCAAGTAGAAAATTGAAATGTCTAGGTATTGAGCCATATTGAGATATCATAAACCACGTTATATTTTCCCTTTTTTATTAAAATGGATGAGAAATAAAAAATATCAGTTGCCAAAGTGAGTCTAATTGTACATGAATGCATAATTGATGTAGTGAAAGACGACCTTATTGAATTTTATAATAAAGTAAGTATTGCGTTATAATGGAGTAAGAAATTAAAGACATTGAAATGAGGAAAAAATTCAGCATCAATAATGGGGAAACTAATTTCGGCGATGATAATGAGTACTACTCATACGTTAATGTTGAAAACAATATATTTATATAATATTAATTATAATAAATATTATAATATATAATATATATATATTAATATATATATATATATATATATATATTAATGTTAATAATATATTTTATTACAATTAAGTATATATATTTCTATTATTCATATTCCGTATAATATGAGTATATATACAGCAATAGTCGTACTCTTGTTTATTGATGTGTATAAAATTATATAATTTATTATATTACCTTATAATTATTGTATAATAGATAATAATAATTCTGGCAACTAAAATTGAAGTATAGTCCTATTTATTATTTCAATATAGCAATTACAATATATATCTTATTATAATACATATTTTAATTATTATTATTTTATATATTATTCATTTTTATTATTATATTATATTATAATTATAATTTAGTTGATTTGTTACGTATTCGCATCCTATTATTATTATTAGTGTCTATCAGTGTCTTTTTGACTCCAGGCGGAATGTTGCGTCGTCATGTATTTGTGATCGAGATTTATTTGATAAATAATTTTTTTATATTTATTATAAAATAACTATTAAGATAAATCTGAGCGCATATTTGAAATGAGACAAGGAATGCTCAAATAGCATGAAGTTGAATTTTATATATTCGTATATCTGGTTTAATATCATAAATGACGTTTCCCTCTCAAATTCGTCTGGATAATTAAGTTACATATCTTATCACTTCATGATGGAAAGAATGGTATTGCTCAAAGACCTCTTGCTTGATTTACATCCATGTTACGTTATGTATCCAAATTTTCCCTTGTAGTTATGAATTATGGCATTGTAAATTATTAATTTTACAATTTAAATACAACTGCATTAAGCTATTGAAAACCATTTGAAGAAAATATAATACTAAAAATTAATTTCATATGAGTGTCAGTCTGTATACTTCATAGTCTTAAAAATGTAATACCATTATTCATTCGCTATCAGGTGTAATATTGTTGAACCGATCTTGCTCAAATGTATATAAATACTGAAGAAGCTCCGGTTTAAAAAGGAATGAATAGAGATGTAAATAAAACTAAAGATTAGGAAAAAACGTATATTTTTGGTCGTGCAAGTAATTAATGATCACAGGTGTGACAAACGTATTATAGAAAACAAAAAATTAACTTTAGATAGACCGTATTTAATAAACGGCATAAGGTTTATATTATTTATTGTAACTATTAGTGTAGAACTAGGTTAAATCATCCAACTCTTATATGATTGCGTTGCAGTTTGAAAAAATCTTCAATCCGAACAGTTTCTAATAGTATATTCATATCTCACACTATATTAGAAAGATTTAAAAAGCGATAATCTCTACATAATCACATTAATCCCCTTCTACAAGAAAATCAATTAACAGATTCACTGGCAATGAAGTTCTTACAGTACGTTAGTAAGTGTCTATAGGACATGCATTAAACACAATTGATGATAAGTATGTTGTTTCAATTGTAATATCGATATGTGAGTAATAGGCTGATGCACTCCCTTTCAAGAAGAAAGACTAGATACAAAATGCATGGCATCCTATCAGCTGGTGGAAAGTTTAAGACAAAATCGTGCACTTCGTAATTTTTTCCTTCATCGCTTTGGAGTATAACATAGTCACGTAAAACCTACTGCCCTGTCCTCCGATATATGTTTCCAATAAACAGGTGTATTGAAGAATACATGTTTTGATAGCTCTGTAATTCTTTAATTTTATAGAGTTCTGTATGAATGTATTTTCCACATACTCCTCTCAGTATGTGGTTCCCAAAAATTGATGTTTCTAAAGCCCAAACTCAACTTTCTTTTCTAATATGGAATATCAACTTTTCTATGTTATTGCATAATAGTATGTAATCCATAGTTGTAATATATCCTCTTATATTAAGTGGATGGGGTTATGTAGTGAGAGGTTTGGTGTGAGTTGCGAGTCCTCTCGCTCTCCGGCCTTCCCTTGGAGTGTAAACCATTTATATTAAATATATAGTTGTGTGTCCCCATAATTAATCTCTCATCGAAATTGTATCTCAATACAATTATTATGTATTATTTAATATTTAATATTATGTATTGAGTGTGTTTTTATTATTATTATTATTATTATTATTATTATTATTATTATTGTATTCATTATTTATTATCGTATTATTATTATTATATTATTTCATTATTATTTATATCGTATTATTATTACTTACCATGAGCATGGTGTATTTCGGCCTGTAATAAATTTCTTGATGTAAAACCAAAGGTATTGAGTACCTACTCAGTTTATTTTATTGATCTCTCGATATTATTTATTATGATTTATTATATATAATTGATTATAATTTAATGATTATATCTCAATTATCTATATATATTACACTGACCGAATTTATACTACTTTTTTGTTTTATAATTACCATAGGTTTGTCTTATTCTTCTTTAGAATATATAATATTTTTAACATTACTTTCTTTAATTAATATAAGATAAATTGTAAGATTTTATAGATTATATATAGAGTATACAATTATATATAATATATTTATCAATCCAACAAATCTGTCCCATCCGCGCAGTGCCGCCGGTGATTGCGAAAAAAATTATTACCTCTCTGACAGTTCTACCAACTAACCGAACTAGTATATATATTTATATATTTGTACTTAACCCAAATAAGATTATTAATGATTTAGCACTGCCATCAATGCGCTTCTATTTACTATATATATACTATATACTATTGTCTTTTCTACTATATTATTACTAATATAATTATATCATATGTATATATATATATTATACTCTCTATTATATCTATATCTCTGTCTCATCTGTCTTATCTCTTACTCATCTTCTACTACTACCTCCTTACTCTATATCTCTTACTACCTTCATACTAATACTCTTATACTTATATTTACTATTTGCGCCTCCCGCTCCTCTCCCTCACGAGAATACAGTACCTCAAGATACTTGCACCATATGCTGGGCGTGACACAGAGGTCCCATTAACAAAGCGTGCTAGCTGCATCTGCTGATTCAGTCTAAGTCACAACAGTCTGGCGCCCAATAGGAATGGCCCTTCTGTGTCGTAGTTAATCCTAGGAAAATATCTTGACCAGTGGGGCGAAATGGCTCGCCTTTATTGATTCTATATTCTTCATTCTCTATCTCCTCTCTCCTTCATTATATATATCGGTATAGTATATCATATTATACTTCTCTCTCTTTATACCTCTCTATATTTATCATTCTCTTCTCTCCTCCTCTCTCTTCTCTCTCTCTCTCTCTTCTCTATTATCTCTCTCTCTCATTAAAATTATATTTTACTTATTACTCTCCTATATTCTGACTATCTACTCTATATCTTCATTATATTATATCATCTATCTTCATTACTCTCTTCTTATTACTATTCATTATTATATCATATATATTTACTAATATTATATATATACATATCAATTCATATATATATTATATACTACTCTATATTCATATTATATATATTATATATTATATATATATATTGGATTGGAAGAATAAGTCAAAATTATATAAAACGAAATGAAATGTTATCCTTATCGTTATCTTTACTCTATACATTCTTCTTTTGGGGCATAAACCAAATATCCTCATTCTCTTACTTTCTCCTCCTTCACCTTAAACTAACTGCTTTTCCTCA
>JABUQX010124628.1:0-27500 GCA_015478945.1 Trachelipus rathkii | reverse complement strand
TTTTTTATCAATTTTTTAAATGATATTATTTCAAGATTAATGTGGGTAAAGTTTTTAACAGTAAAATCCCTTGATCTTTCTATATATACTATATATACTATATATATATATTATACTATATATATATATAGATATATATATATATATATATATATATATATATTATATATATATATTATATGTGTGGTGTGTGTATATACTTCTCTTCCCAAGTAAGTTTACTGAGTATCATGAACGACTGAAATAATGTCAGCTCCTCCGTGACGTATACTAGTTGGTAGTTAGATATCATGGCTAACATATCCATAACCAGTTTTTAACCATAATTTATAAAGTCAGTTCTTGCATACACCTGTTCAATGTAATGGCGTGTGTCTACCTCGTTACGTTTTGCAGTATATCTTTTTCGTGTATGGGCGTGGTTTCTATCCTCGTTACGTTTTGCGATGTAGGTAAATATTGAACATCGGTCGGCTATCAAATCAAGTGAAACGTAACAAGTTGCCACTGAGGCATTTGCTTCTTTTAAACGAAACTTATGGGATGCCACCTATCGAGAACTATGGTTTTTTAAGTGCACAAAGCTTTCAAAGAGGGCCGAGAAATGTTGAAGACGACCCTCGTTGTGGAAGACCAATCTCGTCAACAAAGGATGAAAATGTGGAAGTTGTTAGAAACTGTGATTGAGAGAGACCGCCGGTTCAGTGCAAGTGACTGCAGAAGAAACTGGTTTGGATAAAATGCAGTTCATAGAATTTTAACCAACCATTTGCACAATGCGAAAATTTTTGGCAAAACTAGTGCCGAAAGACTTGTCTCTGGGAGCAGACAGCAAACAGGGTCAAAATTTGGTCAAGCTTTACTTGAAAGACTCAAAATGGAGCACAATTTCTTGATAAGGTTATAAAGGCGATGATGAATCATGGGTTTTTTTGAAAGCACGATCCTGAAGCCAAAGTAAAGTACGGAATGGCAAAACAATTCTCCTCGTCCAAAGAAAGCACGCATGAAGCAAGCCCAAGGTAAATCAGTGATTATTGTTTTTATTTTCAACGGGCCGGATTGGTATTGTTACGCGAACTTGCAGCGTTCCGCGCTCCACTTTACTCACGCTACACTAACTTCGTATCCGGTAATAATCAGAAAGAATATCGGCTTCGCGAACATATAACTCTCACGAATAATCCTAAGTGCTTTTCAAGTATGAGTATAACAGTACAATTATTTGACGACGATTGGTGCTTTTCGATCCTATTAAATATACTTCCGCACGAGCCAATAAAACTTAACCATTAGTATTCAAGCGCTCTCCAAACAATTAATTTGTAATTCCCAATATTAGTATTTATTTCCACATCCTTTACATTCCACTTATTCAGACCCTAAGATTACATCCAAGTCAAGCTGATTTACACTAATATAATCATGAAAAATTCATTCCCATACATTGAAAATGTAGTGAAAGAGGGTTTCCATCTATTTTGTAGAACCTAAAAACAGTTACATTCTGGTGTAACAATAAATAGTAGCACAGTAATACACAACTTATCAGGAAAATGATACTATCAGAGGTACTTATATATATATAGCTAATGGAAAACAGTGAGAAAGAATATATTGGAACAGGCTTAGTTATGTATAAATACCTACATACCATAGGGTCTCCCTTTATGTAAAGGAAGAATAATTTAGTAAAATTATTTTACATAAATAATAAAATACATTATATAATATAATACGTATAATATATATATAATATATATAACATAAGCAACAGCACTTTCTTATTGAGGGTATCATAATAATAATATAATATATTCTTAATATATAATTATGGGTAATTGTTATTAGATATAAATAGGGCCTAGTTCTCTACAGATTTCAAATTTTTGCTACAATTACTTAACTGCATATGTATTTAATAGTTAAAGTATAAATCATTAAATTCTTAGAGTAATGTAAAAAAACGCTAACTTTTAACCAGATTATTTAATTAAGTATCACAACTTTTTACCTAACATATTCTATATTATAAATGATGATATATTAAAATTTTGAGGTAATATTATTTAGAATATAAAAAACGGGCTCCACTAATAATACCTACCGTTTTTATCATACTACTTTGATGTATTTTCTTTAACTTATAAAGCAAAATTATATATATTTAAAAATTAAAAATATAAAAATTAAGAAAAAATCATAGTTATAGTAATTCAATCAAACATCTACAAATTTTTTTTGGTGTCACAAATATCTACATTTTACACCCCAACACAATACTAGGTTTTATTCGTAATTTTTATATATCTTTAATAATTATTATTTTAAATATTTTTTTTGCTTCGCAAATATATTTAATTACATTATGATATGGTAATATATTATATATATATAATATATATAATTATATATATAATTAATTAAATATATTCCAATTAACATATATATATACTATTAATTATATATTAATATATATATATAATATTATATATATAATATATATATTTAATATATATATATATTAATTATATATATAATATATAATATAATTAATATATATTAATATATATATAATTATATAATATTATATATATTATACTTAAAGTCATCTTCTAAAATCTACTAATCAATAGGTCCGGAGTGGGAAACAGTAGGACAAGAGCCCTCATGTAGAAATATAACCTATTAATCTAGATATTATATATATATATTAAATATTAATATATATATTATTATATATATATCTATATAATATAATTATATTAATAATATAATATATTAATTATATATATTAATAATATATATATATACATATTATATATATTTAATTAATTTAATATATTATTAATATATATATATAATATATAATATATTTATTATCTAATATATATATTATATATATATCTATTATAATTAGCGGATACATATCAAGTTTACTATAATACTCCTTGTGATAATTAATTTGATGTGAAACATATAGAAACAGATAAATTATTTATTAAATTTAACGGTGAATAAAAATATAGATTATAACGGTAAAGAAAATAAATTCTACTTTACATAATATTAATAAAACAGTAAAAATTTCATCAAATATTATGAGTGAAAAGTATTTCAATAAAATATAATTAATAAATTAAATTAATAATATAATAAATTATAAATATAAATATATATAAATATTTAATATTAAAATTATATATAATATATAAACAACCATATTTAGCTAATAGACCAACAATAAAAATTTATTTATAAAATATATATATATATTAATAATATATAATATATAATATAATATATATATATTGGGAGTATATTGGAAAAATCAAATGTATAATTATAAATTTCCCTAGGAAAGCCATGTGAAACTAATATACTCCTATTTAGGAAAAATTGTTGAGAGTAAAAATTCCTTATGGGTAAATAAATAATTAATTAGCAAAAATATTTCCTCTACAAAGATATATCGACCATAAATAAACGATATCTGAGATTTTTATCATTTATTAGGAATCGGATTATATGAATTTCTCTGAGAGAGAGATGCACTGCTAGGAGAGGAGAAAGTAGATGAGACGAGAGACCGAGACAGAGAGAAAGATGAAAGAGAGAGAGAGAGACGACGAAGAGAAAGTAGAAGAAGAGAGAGAGAGAGAGCTACAGGTTAACTCTAATAAACATAAGTATACAAGCCAAATATACATAATTATGGAATTCAATGCGTATTAAAGCTTAATTACCTTAATCAATAAGTATAAAAAAATGTATCGCGAAAAAACATGAATGTTAAATTACTACACTTACAGAAAACAAATAAATTTTGTAAATCGAACAAATTGAAAGATTAGCTATTATATGTAATCAATTTATTATTTTATATTTAACTATTACAGAATAACCCTAGGGGTATAGATATATCCGCCTACGATATCAGAAATTGTTAACGGAGGTTACTGGATCTCTCGGCCTCTAGGTGGACGACGTGGGTACTATTTCCCCCCCATTCCAAGGGGTAAGGGTCTCACGGAATCACCCCAAGCATCATTGAGGTCTTATTAATTTATATATTAGGGTGTCTGCATGGGGTACCTACGCCCCTCACCTTAATGGGGTATTGGATATAAAACGTTCCCCTAATCCAATTTTACTGTTAGCCCAATATCGGCTCAGAGCCCTCCTATAATAATCGCTTATGATTCCAAATATTGATATAATTTGTTTTCTGTAAGTGGTCTATTGAGTATTTTAATGTAGAGATACCATTTATTTTTTTTAACATTCTATAAGTAAATAAGACTATATAAACGTCTGATTCCATAATAATGTATATTATGCTTTTCTTGAAGGTACAATGAATACGTTCTCTCTCCTAACTCTCTCTCTCTCTCTCTTCTACTCTCTCTTTCTGCTTTTATAATATATATTTTATAAATATATATTATTATAATATTATATATATTATATATATATATATATAAATATTAATATATATATATATATATATATATAATATATAATAATCAAATTCTAAGACTAGGGAATTTGGGACGGTGAATTTCTATCCTAGTGGGGTAGTAATACGGTTAATCCCTTGTGGAAGTTTCAAACCCTCTTATGAAACCTCAACCTTCTTCTATATATCTATATTCAACTCTCTATAATATAACCTCTCCATAAATTTCCAAATTTACTATCAATAATTATAATCACAGTATCAACATAAAATCAATTCTAGACTAACATAAATGTATGTGAATTGTCTTGGGGACCGACAATCAACATAATACATCATAAAGTGTGGGCTGAAATCAAGAACTGTGGTGCTTCATAAATATATGAGACATGGAGTCGACGGAGTGTTTTTTTTAGCACACTGAGCTATAACATATTCCGGGAATTCTGAGTATAAAGCGGTTAATATATGGTGTCATTCTTCTTCTGCCTATCTCACAGAGCATTTGAAAAATCGATCCAGATAAGAACTACATAATAAACTGTGCCTAATTATTGACTATACCCTGTTATGGAAAAATTGTTCCCACATTACTAGGGTGGATACCCTAGAGTTCTCTAACCCTAATTTTAGCGAATGGTTTGAAGCCTTATAGCTAAAGAAGGCATGATAAACTGTCACCATACTCCTGCTCCCATTTGTATAATACCCCACTTTCTCTGGCGTCGTGACGTAGGTCCTCATTCAATTACTTCATTTACTTAAGGTAATTATCACACATCAGGCATAGGTGCCCAGCGATAATATTTAGACACTCTATTTTATATATCTCACAATCTACTCTCAACCACCTCGTTATACTACACTAAGAGTTGACCTTTATGTCTCACTATCATAAAATTGAAGTGTGAAATATGGGAGCTAGTCAAGGATCATATATCGTTTATGTGGTACCTAATATCTAACTTCTTTTACCAATGCACAATCTGTTTATTTGTGGAAACTATGCCTATTCTGTTTTATTTCTCCTCTTCAATTTTTCACGCTTTCTTATACTACCTTCACCAGTCCCCATAACGCATAATACTGCGCGCCACCGCGAGGGAGATTATTAGCGTGTATATAAGAGTCAAATTGCTTGGTCAGGGCTCAGTAGTTATATATATCATTTCAAATATTTCTGAAAATCATTTTCTTAAAATTTTTAATGATATTATATTTAATAATAATTATAATTTTTATATTATTTTCATATTTTTAATTTTTTTTGCGCGCGTCACAGTTCCTTTAGTATCGTAAGAGAAATACGGAGACTTATGTGTGGTGTCTAACTTTAATCGTTCGCAAGTGCCGCACTAGTCTGTCACTTTAAAGATTAGTATCTTTTATATTCTACATTATTAGTTGCTATTTACTCTAAATGAACAGTATATGTCTATTATAATATACGTTAGAATATATAGAGATATTATAAAACACTTATAAAGAAAAAGTTATGATCGATATATTAATTAAGTTGACAGTATACTCATATTTAATTACGCAACAGATGTGAGAAGAATAAAAATAAATAAAGATAACTTACTCTATTTGTGAAGTAAGAAGATTTAATAATAGAATTTAGTCAAATACTATATCCTTATCCTTTAAATTTAAGACAATAATAAATATTTAAATTATTGTTTTACATACCCAAGTCTTCTTAATACTAAATCTTAAATAATTAATTCGATTAAATATTTTATATAATATATCGATCATATATTTATATACATCGTTGGCTGTGAGGGTATATATCCGAAATAGAACACTATATAAATAAATTATAATTAATTATAATAATATTATATATATTAATATATTATATATATATTATATATATTAATAATATATATAAGGATCTATATTATATTAATATGCAGTTGGTATATATTGATATATATGATATACTTATATATATATATTATATATATATTATATAATATATATATATATATATATATATATATATATATATATATTATCAATATATCATATATATATTAATATTATCTATAAATATTATAATATAATATTATCTATAATATGAGTACATATATACGGTATATATATTATATATAATTAATAATATATTATTAATTTTGTAGTATAAATGTACAGAACGCCTAAACCACGGAAACTTAATTCAACAAAAAAGTATACGCCATTAACTGTGAAGTAGCTGAAAATAAATCAGTCACCATGGGTAAGGTGAAGATACCTGATTAACTATCACAAAGTGCATATTTATTTATAATGTAAATATATATCAATACCTGAACAGTAAAATTTACATATTATATACCTTGTTTGCTTACTACGTCATGATACATAACTTCAATTTACTAAGCATTAAATCTAATGTCTATTTTCTTAAAATAAGGGGGCCCCAATTACTATAGTGCAACAATAACTCTTAAATACTATGAAGCCTATATTAATACATTAAAGCTAATATTTGAATTTAATTTTATGCTTCTACCATTTCTTTATATTAACTCCCCTGCCCTTAGCGTGTAAAACAAGCGATTCCACGATAGTTCATCTCTTAATCCCTAGCTTTATACTCCCCTTTATATTCTCGCCTCATTTCTCTGCCTCTCCAACACACTCCCCTTCCTGGTTACGTCCTCAGCACATTAATCCGAGCACGATTACTCCTAAGCTTATAATCACACACAAATCCTTTTCTTGGCTACCCTTCACACTCGTAGCTAATCCCAATCACATTCTACCCCTTCCCGTCCCTCATACGTCTCACACGACATCTTCTCTCTTATTCGAGCTCCAATCATTCTAGTGAACCACCCCCTCGCTAACCTTACGAGTCCTCTCTTTATCTCCATCCTCTATAACTTCAATTTGCCTCACTGGTCATCCCGCCCCACCCATACCTCAACCAGAAGATCTCTCTTATGGTTCTCCAAGACTCCATTTCTCCCTACTCTCTCTTGATCTTTATGCATCCACTCAAATTTATTCTTCCTAAACCATTTGACAATTCCTGTTCTCCTCCGCTCATTTGCCAAACCCATACACCCACCACAGCACACACCTAGACACCTCCTCTCTACACTTATCTATGCCCTCGCACTACTCCATAACACTTAACATTTATATACCAATATAGCCCTCAGCCCTGAACTGCACGCTCACTTGGATCCAGTACAGAACCTTAACGTAAGGCACACGGTTCTCCACCCTTCTTCCCACACCTTCCCATAATTCATCCCTTACATATTCTACCATGATGTACTTATTACACTTGCCATTATTATTACGCTATTAAAACACACTGCACCTTTACTATAACAAACCTAACCTTTAATAACCTAAATAACCCTGGTACACACTTCCACCTATTTTCCACATGTGCTATAAACTTTATTATAATGATATCAATGCCTTAATTATTTGTGGGGTGAATATCATGTTATCCAAAAGGCTATTTTAGCTATAAAATCGTATAAGAATAAATAATATACTATAAACTGGTTTTCTCCTATGCTAATGCAGTACATTATAAATAAATCATAATTCTAAAAGGAATATTGTTTAGTGACATGACTCGTAACCGCTATTTTCTATAAAACCTATAAGCTGAGATAATCATTATTATACTAGTACAATTTGTTATCCCAATAATTATTATTTATCCTAATACTGTTTCCTCTTATATAACTTATTCAAGTAATAAACTTTTTCTCAAAATTAAATTTACGAACCAAATAAGAGAGATGTTAATGCTATACATGGCACTATAATAATTATTCCCAAATTCATCCTCATTTAATCATATCCTTTCTTAATATATAAATAGGAACATTCACATCATAAATGCAGTTTTATCCAGTCATACTGGATATAACCTATTTAATTTTATAGGATCTTTTATATATTACTTATCAATCATATTAAAATAGTTAATAAGGAACGTTAATTAAAAACAAAAATACAATGCTCATTGTATCAAATACTGCTTTAACTTATACCAGCTCATTTTAGAAATTCTACTATTATATACCATACATGAGTATAACCTGCAGAGCATTCCTCTTGGAGATATCAATATTTTGTTTCTCTATCCGTACGTAATTTTTACATTGTCAATTTTATATTTGAAGATACATCAAATTCTTAAATTGCTGATTAGTTTACTTTTTACTATCATGTTAGTAATATCACCAAGTAGGTAAACAACCATACGCGGAGGTGTCATTGGCCAATAGCCACCGAGCCTGCGATTTTAAAACTAAAAAAAAACGCATTCCATGTCTAGGCACAATATATTATCATTATTATCTGATATAAAAATGTGTGAAATGGCTGTGAACGTCATGATTTAATTCTATTAAATAAATAATGTAATGCGGAGAGAAGTTAGTCGGAGAGTATTATAATTAACTATCAAGGATATTTCAAAAGAGATTATTACAGATTAATAATATCTTTATAAAAAATAACTAATCTTCGCAATAATTGCACACTTTGAATACGGTAGGCGCTTTGCACTGGAGTAATTGCTCGATAAGGAAATCAGGTTTTATTAATTATATCAATAATGAAATTAACAATGAGCCTCTTGTCAATATAGAGTTGCATAATTTTTTATTATATTAATCAACAAAATATCTTTTTATCTATTATAATTGTGTATAGCTGTATATAGTATCTTTTGAAAAGCTTTACAAAGACTCATACTTATATAATAATATATAATAATATATATATAATATTTTTATATTATATATATATATATATATAATATAATAATATATATATTAATATTTATATTATATATATAATTAATTAATAATATTAATAAATATATTATTAATATTATATTAATATATTATATATATATATATATATATATATTATATATATATATAATATATATATATATATATATATATATTAATATATTATAATTATAATTATATATATATATATATATTATAGGTATAATTGAATTATAAGATAAATGAGCCTAATTAACTCCGATTTCAAAATTTTTGCACAATACTCTGCAAATGTATTAAAAATTAAGATAACTTAAATTTAATGTGTAAAAATATTAGCCTTTTAAACCTAGAGTAAATTTAGCCAATACTTTTATAACCCTTTTATATACTTAAATGGTAAATTAGGTTACAAATTATTTAATTTATTATATAATATTATATAATTAGTATTATAATAGGGCTTCACCTCTATCGATATTTCATATAATTTTTATGCACTAAGTAAAAAAACCGTACAAATATTAGTAAATTAAAAATTAAATATAAATCAATACTTTAATTTCACCAACATAAATAAACTATAAAAAATTCAAACAAAATTTAAACATAAAGCTAACACAAAATAAACTGAAAAAGAAAATTCTTAACCTAACAAATTTTAAATATATTAAATCAAAATAAAAATACATAACCAATTCACATTAGTATTATATATAAAACAGTTAAAAAAATACATGAAAAGAAGCAAATTAAATCTTTAAAAAAATACTTTAAAACTTAAAATCAAAATAAAACGTAAAATGCTAATAAAAAAATTAAAATATCCAAATTGAGATATAATAATTAAAAAGATCAATCAAATAAATAATTAAATTAGGTGGATATCATGCCTTATAGGTATTAGTGTAATAACTTAATTAAATCAGTATGAATTAAAGGAAAAAATCTGATCCTGTTCAATTTAGATCCACTTTTGCCTATAAATTTATATTTGAAAATAATTTTTTGAATTGAATATAGGCTGACTAATTTCAATACCAAATCAGCAGCGTAGTAAAGAATATGATAAAACAGTTTTAATTATCTTAAAAAAAAAATAATTTAAAAAGGTTATTTACAATAAATATTTTTATTTGTTCATTTATGTGTGTAATGATGTCATCTATTGAAAGTGAATAGATAGATAAATACATATAAATGCAGGGTTAATATATAAAAATGCCATAATATTACTTAAGAAAATTGGATTCATTAACTTATTATATTTATATATTAATATATTATTATCACATATTTTTCAAGCAATGTGATATTATATACTTTTTTACTTTTAAAAATATCAATTTAATTAAAATTGAACAAAATATATCTATCCATCTAATGACTATAGCTTTGGAATCTTGTCCATTTATTTTACCTATTGATTATCTAAGAAAGTAAATCGAGCTAGTGGAAAAGAAAGGTCATTAGATTTTCTGTGAATCTTTAACCTAGGTTATAGGTGCATAAAAAAAATGAGGGTGTACAAGGAATAGGGACAGTGAAAGTATAAGATTTAGCTTTAGTGATAATAATGAAAGGGTTAACTTTCTATATTTCAAATGGGAAAAATGCTCACCCGATTTTTGGATTTTGTGAAGAGAGAATTTCTGGATAAAAGATCTTTTTGCAGCAGTAAAGGTGTAAAGCTTGAGTCAAAAAGGTGTTGGGCTTTTCAGTAATAAAATAATTTATTAATATAAGTTTATTGGAGATAATTGTTTTATCAAATAAATCTAGTAATAAAGTTGGGGGTGATTGACTTAAATATCGAATCCAATAATAATTTGATAATGGTAACTGTAATTAGTGGTTGAGCAGATAAAATATAAATAACTAATTGTTTTGTTACATAAGGTTCAATAAAATGATGATTAAAGCAAATAAAAATGGCCATTTCGAATCATCAAATGCTATTTACCACAAATGCCTCCTATAGCAAACTTAGAAATATAAAAAAATATGAGTATATCACTGACTTTAATCTGTCCTAAGAGTTCTTTTCCAAGGAAAGCATGGTTATGAATGAATTACATGGAAGACTCCTTTAATTCAGGAATATTTGAATAAATTAAATCGTTATATTATTTCAACTGATATTATTTTTAATTTATATAATACCAGCAGAAATAGAGAACAAGAGGGTGACTACTTTATGTTAAACCACGCACTATTCCAATCTGTATCCTAATAATGATGTACTTGAAACTTTTAAAAACTAATCATATGATATTTGAATCAGTGTGGGTAGATAACAATATATAATTTAATTTAATATAAAATCACATATAATATGAAATTAATGCAGGGCTATTTATTTAAATCAAGACCTTAACTACTGGCCAAAGAGTTCAAGAATTAGATCGCGGAAAAATGATAAAGAATGAAATTGAGAACATAGTCAACATGTCCACTAAGTATAAAATGAACAGAAGGTATAAGTACAATTAATGGTGAATATTTAATTTTTCCCATGTGACTAATCCATAATTGGAAATTCCCTTGTTCATTATATGGAACCTATAAGTAAGTATAAATCTGTACTATTTAAAATTGTAATATATATCATAGATACCTTAATTACTATTAATGAGAGCCAGATGGAATCCAATGAGCCCACAAGACATGATGCACTTATTGAAGACTTAATAACTTAAAACTTAATACTAAAATGAACAGATATGGTTGAGATGATAGTGTTAGAAGAGTATGAGGAGAATTTAGGACTTAGTTGTACTACATAAAATATAATATATATAGATTTTATTAAATTTATGAATGTCAACTGAGGTGCAGCAAAGCTGTATGAAAGAATAATAAAAGGAAAAATAAAAAAAAAAAATATTTTTATCCTATAAAAATAATTAATAAATAGAAGAATTTCCTGAAATGGCAGATTTTTATCTAAAATTATTCGTAGAACAAATCTTAGTACACACTTGTAAACTGGATAAATAGAGCTTTTAAAAGACCATAAAACTGTTTTCTCATGTGGGAAAAGAATTTATTAAGCAAAATATTTTAATGAAATAAAAATAGTAACTAGCAATGTTTCTTAAAATGATAAAGAAAACTAAACAAAGAGGACACTTGTTGGTGGAATAAAAGGGAGAATGAGAAGGTGTAAAATATAATTAATGAAAATAGAAATTACCAATGTTTATATAATAAATTTTCACTTGTTTGAAAATTAAAATTCTAAAAATGATCTTAGAAAATTTATATTAATAGGATATAAAATTAATTAAGTACAATGAAATACCTTCTAATAACTCTAGATACAAGGGTAACCGAGACAAAGGCTACCACGAGGAGAGCAGAGGAAATTAATTTGTAAATAAGCCAGGCGGGAAGTAAAAGTAATATAAAATATGATAAATATATTAGAATGGTGTGTAAATTATTATATATAAAAATTTAAAAAGTAAGAAATGTGGAACAATTGGTCCAATTAAACTTGATGATAAAATTTAGTAAGTTTCATGATAAGGGATTTGGATCAACATTTAAATTACAATAATAATGTCATCTATTTTGCCTCAGTGGGTATTATTACTGAGGAATAAGATTAGCATAATACTTAAAATTTTGTAACGAGACTAATAAAGTTCTTTGTATAACAATTTTTGTCAATTAAGGATTAGCGAATTATTGAATTTGAATTGAGAAAAATCGGAATTAATTTCATCATAATCGTATTACTAATAAGATAAACCATATTTATGATACCATGTAAAGCTGCAGGCCCTGATGGTATATATGGTAAGATTCTAAAGAAGGATTGTACAATGACTAATTATCATAAGGCAAAAAGTTTTTATGATTTATTTATTAGCGATCTATTATAACATTAATGTTGATGAATGGTACCAGAGGACCTGGAAAAATAGCATATGATTGTTATACCAAATTTATATAAGAATAAGGTAGTATAAAGGATAAATTTATTAAGGTAGAAATTAATAGATACCATTTTGTGCCTATTTTTTTCATATAAGGTTGTAAACTGGAGTTCTGGAAAAGTTGCTGAATGGTAGTAATAATAATAATAGTAGAAGAAAAATTAGCTTTTACGAAGATTATATATATATATTATAATACATAAGGACTAATTAACGAATATAAATGACTCCCGGTAAACATCGAAGTTTTCAGAAAGGGTATAGGTTTCATATGTCAGAACAATAACCTTTTAGAATTTTATAATGGATAATTCATATTACTACTTATATGAATAAACTGGTAATTGACCAGAGGTAGTATCACAGTGTTGAAAAATATTTAATAAATATTATTTATAAGACTTATTCAGAAGAAAAGCTTTTAATGAATAAAGGTTCCCCCCACATAAGGCCCTGATGAAGAAGTTTAATTGGCATATGTTGAGTTAATATGGTGGGAGTGGGTACATATATATGGTTAATGGATTAATAAGAGTGAAGGTTTGATTAGTAAATAGAAAGCACAAGTGGTTGATATAACAACTTAATAATGGTTAATAAATATTACATCTTATCGAAATTAAATATAGTGATACTTTTATTTGGGGATGTCGTTAGCAATAGCCTGTTTCTCAGACAGTGTTTTGTATTCCTCAATAATATTTAAATAAATCATTGTTACCATTATAGGGCTTTAAATTGTAGCAACGGTTTTAATTCAATTAAATAGATAATTGACAGATGAATACTTAAAGTGGCACACAAAATATATATAACAGTTTAGGATAAATAGTGTAAGTATTTAGTTATTATAAAATACGTAGTTCAAATAATAATGATTACTTTAGGATAAACTTCATTGAGGATGGCTGACAAAAATATATAAGTAAATGTGAGTCAAAATTGGATATTTTAATAAGTAAAAAGTTATATGAGTCAAAACACCTCAAGCCAATATAAATGCATTAATATAACTATTGATATATGATAATTAATGAGGTAAGATTTAAGGCTTAAGAGTCAAAGTGGTACCATAAGAAAAAAGATTTATGTGTGATTATTATATAAGGAGTAATTTATTGTAAGTAAGTCTATAATCAGTGTTTGGAAAGCAAGGAATAAAAGCATAATAAGATGACATGGGCATTAAATAAATTACCAATTTGTTAAGGTACTAAGATAGCATAGGAAAGTTACCTGATGTTAAAACTTTGGTAAAACTTTGTTGGTATGGGTGCTTTTATAGATGAAGTATTTGTGCAACAATAGTTATGGGCCCCCGGTTCTCCACTTAAGAAATTAAGATCTTCCTCTATAGAGTGACCTGTGCCTACCGAGGAGTATGCGATGAGCCAGCAGAGAGACAACTTAGTGTCCTTGATTTGCTTTGGGTTTTTAATTGAGGTTAAAGAAGCTTAAATAGACCAGCGCTTTAGAGGACCAGTATGAAGATTGGAGTATTAGGAATGTTTTTTCCTTTTTTATGATATTATGTTTTTTTTGCGATTTCTTTCATGTAGGGGACATTGTTACAATTTTTCAACATGATCTCAAACAAAAATGATAGGTACACTCTACCTATGGAAATTAATATCATGCAGGCCAAATAACCTGCGTTCAGGGCTATAAGGTTGAGAGTAGACCACCCATTTCTTAATTCTAGAACACGGACGGAAGACCAGAGGGCAATAAATTAAGAAAAATATTAATTTAGAACCGTATACTGCCATGAGCCATCTTGAATATATTTCTGAGATATAACGAATTCTTATATTAAGTATATAGGGTATGGTTTAAAATAATAATTGGATGTGGATATTGCCACAAATATGGTAGTATTGAGGGATAAAATATCAGATCAATAGCAAACAAATTAAAAGAAAGGTAAGTTGGATCCCAGGAGAGGGGTGTTATCATATACAATTTGGAGATTGGGTTTAAAGTGGAAGTATTCATATAAGTAATACCCTTGTCCCACTCGGTAGATACCACGAAGGACCATATATTTAATAATTTGCGACGGTGTTTACGTGTTATTAATACATATATTATAGTTAAATATTAATATATATAGTAAAATATATCTTCTTGTGCTGAACATTTATCAACATTTTATAACTTTATAGGTTACTTAAGCATTGAAGAACAATTAACTTCATACAATATATCCTGTAAAAATATTTTTAAATTTGTGTCATTCATTGAATCTATTACTATTATTCTTATTATTGTTCTTACCAGATACCAATTGAATATGGAAATATATTATTTAATAGTGAATATAAACAAAATAATTGGAGTACAATAGACCAATAATCTAGGTAGTGTCTATTGTGGATAATTAGCATGAAGCAATAGAATTGTTGTAACAATAAGATCTTAAATGAGATATTGACATGGGACTATGACCCATCGAGAATAAGAAGTCCCTATGTTGAAGCTATATCAATTAACATAGTCCTCATATATTTATCTATTGTGAAAAATTTCATTTTCAATGACAATCGAAACGTTATATATAATTCTATATATTATGTTCTTATAAAATAAAAAGATATATTAACCTATTCATTCCTAAAAATAATAAAAAATTGCAATATCAAACATTATATTAAATAATTTTTCGTCCATGAGTAAATTTTTTAAAAAAATAGACAGGGCAATTATTAATTTTTTCATAGATCATATATTATTTTTAAAATGAAAAAATATTCTCATTTGGTTTAAATTATTACCGACATATTTTTTAACCCATGAATAATTTTATATAAATTTGATTTAACTGGTGTTAATAAACATAAAGATCTTATTAAGTCAAATCATAAATTATTTATATCATTTTAATTAATATTGGAATATATATATTAATATAGGCATTAATTAGTAAAATATTTAAAATACACTAAATTTAATATAAAATTCTAATATATAATAATATATAAAGAATAATAGTCTTAATAAAATAATGATATATAATTAAATAATCTTAAATATTCAATATAATTCATGTAATAATAGAACACAATATAGTTCTTAATTAATAATTCAATAATAATATAAAATAATATTCATAAAAATACTTAATGTAATTTCAGAAACTAAGACTTAACAAATTTATATTATTATTAATATTTAGTATTATTAATTAAATATTATTATATTATATATTATTTATATTTAATATTATTATTATTATTATTATTATATTAATTATTTATTATTAATTATTATTAATTATTAATTATTTATATTATATATATTATTTATTAATAATTTTTTGGATTAATTTATATATCTCTCTTATTACCCTTCCCTTCCCTTCCTTGTACTTATTAATTATATTATTATTATTTTAATTATTATAATTAATTATCTATATATTTATCATCTTTATTATTATTAGAATTAAATTCTATATAATAATAATTTGGAGCTAACATATATGAAGTTCATAATATGTGATTATATCTCTATATGTATAGGTATTTTAGAAGCTATCAACACAAAACAACATGATTGGAAATACGACCTTGAAATATATTCTGTAATTAATTTTATTGTATAGTAGGATCATAATTTTGTTGACTTTTATAACAGTTATTTTATAAGTAATTACCAGACATACTTTTAGGAAATCAATATCTCATACCGCAGATTCATTATCGATTAATCAGGTGCTTGGAGTCTCCAGTCTGTTAAGACTTCTCAAATTAATAATGTGAGTACAAGTATATTTTTATTATTATATTTCATTTAGTAGTCTTTTGCTAATCACAAATATGCACTCTTGATAATATATCAGCAAATTTGAATGAGCTATAGAATAATAAATCGGCGTATGTTCCCGAAGCTCCAAATTGATTGAATTGAAGATAATTTTGATCGTACTAGTTTATAATTCCAAACTTTGTATTAATCATTAGCGAAGTACATCTATTTTTTGTAATTAATTTTTGAAATTATCGCAAAAGAAGTGGATTTATTTTTTATTTAATGTAATATTTAAATTATATTATTTCTATTTAGCATTATATTATTTAATTAATTAGAATATTATGAAGCATTGCAGATACAAGTGAAGGAACTGGACCGCCATTCAATTTAAGAAAATATAAACAGCTTCAATTAGATTTTTTCACTTGCTAAATATTTTTGTAATTGATCAAAGTATGTGGTGTTTAATGAATGTTAAAATGCTATAAATTAAAACAACACACTATGCCTTATAAATCTCCAATTTCTGCTAATTTTCAACAAGACATATTATCGTAAAGTTACCGTGGAAGAAGTAAAATGGGGAGTAATTTGGAGATAGGATGTTCAAAAAGTTGTTTGGTGGGAAAAGGTTGAAAGAATCTATTATTATTAGAGATTAGGTATTCTCCTATTTAAAATTTACTATGCATAATATCTATTTAATTTGTTTTTCCAAGCAGATTATTATTATTAGCATTTTTCTATTATACAATTCTAAACAAATATTTTACTTATATCTTTTTCAACTTTTATTCAGTTACGTTGAAGAACACTCATTTGATGCATTAAGTGTGTTCAGAGCAGGATTGGGGTATGCGGGACTTTTAAAAGTTAATATATAACTTTAATGAAAAGTATATCTTTGTTTTCGCATGATACATATTTAAATTGTTTCCAGTATAATTATCATACGTGCAATTATATGATAATATTTTATGAAAATTAACTTTAAAAGGATTAAAACACAAATAATTCAATAAAGCAGAAAACCTATCGGTAATCTTGTAACTATATTCTAACAGCAAAAAAGAGGGATATATTAGGAATAGGCACATCTGGGCATGCATAACTCTCACAGCCTAAATTTTAAAAATTATGTAGAAGATTTGTCATGTATTCTTGCAAACTTACTTATCCCAGAAGTTTAGTAGAAAGAAGTCCTCTTACAATATTAACTCATAATCACAATATACTTTTATAGACTATTATAGATTTGAATTTTGTTCACTCAGAGAAGATATATAATTGATGTCTTATTCTAATAACTAATCTGATAAGAATTAATAATTGTATGTTGTTAAAAATTCATATGACATCAAGCGATATATGATTTGGTTTTAAGATTTATTACGTGCTGAATATTAATTCAAAGGAGGAATTATGAAAATCTTTTGGGATTATCTGGTTATATTGCGCTCTATGGTCCTTTGTATAGGCTTTCTGAAGGAAGATATTTGAATTGAGAAAATAGGAAGAAGTACTTAGATCACAGCTTTTCATCTGAGGACCATTTGGGTAAAAAGGTTTGAGGTATTATTCTTATTTCAAAGTGGAATTAGGAGAACAATAATTAATAATCTTTGTAACACTGATATTCTTTCTTTATATATAATTTCATCAGGGAATTGCTTTCTTTGTACTCAGAGATTGGTACTTCTCGACAATTACAATACATTTGAGTCTTAACTATATGAAAATTTTATTTGACGTTGAATGAGATCCACTTGAATTGCTAAAAGAGTTTATTGCATTGAAGAAAATATGTATAATTCATTAGTGAGGGGTATTTTGTTATTTGTAATATTAACAAATGTAGATTTATAGTTTCATACATGCCTATTTCATTATTAGTTACAATTGATCCTTTAACTTTCAAGTATAAAGTATATTAAGGCATACTTAAATTAAAGAAATATCTATTTATGTGACCATAAAGAATTAGCAGAAAAACTCCTTCTGATGTTGTTGCATAAAAAAAAAGGAAATTAGTAGCTGATGATTAATATTATAGTAGTACTAGAATGAAATTATAGAGTAAATACTGTCAAAGAGACCGATTACATACTATCAATATAATTTTTTAGAAAGATAAGAAAAAAATTAACTTTTTCTATAACAAGATACCATTCATATTACTTTTTAAGAATTATGTACTTATTTTTTAGTTGTGCTAATTATTTAAAATTTAAATATATTTTTAATGTATAATTTGTTATTTTGATAGAATATAGGATAATAAATTTATTATTTATTTTTATTAGAGATATTTTTAGAGAAAAAAAATGATGCAAATAAGTTTATTATATAGTTTATTTATATTATTTTATGTGTACCTATTTATGGATAGAAATATCACTAGTTAAAAATCTTTAAGAGAAGAAATTAAATGAATTAAGCAAAAAGCAGGGACCTGGTAAATATTATTATTATTTACTATTAATTTATTTTCCAATAATAGTAATTAGAATAATATATTAATTGATTTGCATGTTTTTGTATTTATAACTTTAGCTATATAAATAATTTTGGAAGTCTGGTTTATAAAAATAGAAATAAAAATATATATATATGGAGTTTTATTTTATATCATTTATTATTAATATTAATATTTATTTATTATTATAATATTATTTAATTTAATTTATTATTTTAATAATTATATTATTATTAATAATTTATCTTAGTTATTAAATTTAATAATTAATATATAATATTATTATTATATTAAATTATATTTAGTTATATTAAATAAATTTATAGGTTTTTATTAAAATTAAGTTCAATATTGTAATTAAATTGTACAGTATTATTTTGATGGTGATTTGTGGCAAATTTTTTTTCAAGGGAATATTTATTTTAAAATTCTTATTATATATTTTACTGGGTTTTTTATTATATAATTGTTAACTATAATATGAGTCATTATAAATTTGAGGTAATTATATAATATTATTAAATATATATATATAATTTAATTAGTATCGTAATTTTCCCTTGTTACTGTTATTTATATATATATATAATCTTATTAATAAAGTATAAAAAAAAATAATAATTATTTATTTAATTATATTATTTTAATTAATTTATATTAATTATTTATATATTTAGTTATATAATTTAAATTAATATTTTAATTATTTTTTAATTTGGTAATAATAGTATGATTAATAAACATATTAAAATGTAAATTTATTAAAATATTCAGTAAATATTAAGAAATTATATATAATTAACATTTATTAAATCCCTCTGAGCTCCTCTTTTATTATTAATTAATTATTATCTTTAATTACTTAACTAAATTTCAAATTTCAGAAATTCATTTTAACAAAATTGTGTGAAGATAAATATTCAATTATCTTTTTATTATTTAGAAATAATATGAGTTAGTTATATTATGCATTTTATTTTTTGTATATGAAAGTTCAAAAATTTGAGATTGCATATAGTAATTTAAAGAACGCTTTAAGTTCTTTCATGTTGTATCAATAATAATCATGCGGGCTTGTTATCAGATGGCTTCGTGGGCTGGTAATTGTATTATTAAAAGAACCCTTATATAATTATTTATCATTTATTAGACTAAATAAATGTCGTATAATTTTTTCAGAGTGTGTACACTTCCCGAGAGTAAAGAGAGGTGTGTAACTATTCCTCTAACAAAATCTAATCCTTTTATCAAGGTGTTCAATTATTAGCAACAATGAAAACAAATTCAGCATAATTAGTGAAAATTAATTCCATTAATACAATTTACCATAACCAAGTTATTCGTTAATTTATTTCCGAGGAGAGAGAGAAATGTTGATTTGGACGAGGCGAATATTTGATAACATTTATGTGTGGAGCATTTGTTTTAATAAAGATATTGCAATTGCGCAAGGTACTGTTGCTAGTATATATCCTAAAAGTCCACATGAGATCCTTTATAACGCATGACTTCTCACCAGTATGGAAATACAGATATTCAGAGAGGTATTATTTAATTTACCATATTTATTAAATATACATTAACTATATATATAATTTAAATTTATTACTTATATAGTTATATATAGATATAATATTGTATTCTATTTATCATAATTAGAAATTTTATTTTTATTATTATTTAAATATTATATATTATATATATAATTTATAAATATAATGCAATAATTCTTAATTTAATTTAATTATTTACCAATGTTTATTATAATAGTTTATAAAAATTTTAAAGTAATAAGTATTTATTATAAAAACAGGAATATTTATAGCAATTTAAATTAAAAAATTTTTTATATATTTTTTTAATTGTTTCTATATATATAGATAATATTAATAATATTTTAAATAAATATTATAATTTATTATAATATTAAAATATATTTAATATTAAATATAAATATTATGTAATAAATATATTATAATTATTAAGTTTAATATTATAAATATATAATTTATGATTATATATATATAGTTATTATATTTATTATAATTTAATTATATTAATATATTTTATTTATATTAATTTTTTTTTATAGATATAATTTAGTTTATTTTAAAAATTATGCATATTATCCATAAATATTTAAATATTTATTATTAAAAATTTATATATATTAGAATTTAATTAAATTGTTGTATTTAAAGGATATATATTTATAAATAATTAAATATTTTATATTATTTAATTAATTATTTATTATATTTAATTTTAATTTATATATTATTATATATTAATATTTAATTATTATTATAATTATATTGATTATAATTTAATATATTATTATATTATTTATTAATTAAATTATTTTATAATATAAATGGTGGTTCATATTATTACATATATTAGATTGTGAGAAATAAAATTTATTAATCTAAACTTATTTTTTCTATTGATTATCCTATCACTGTGCGTAAAGAGTTTATTCTAGAGCATGATATTAATTGTGGACGGATAATCACCTTAATTTTAATTAATATTAGTAAAATTAAATTTTTTTTATTATTTTTTCCCACACATGATTTTAAAACACATTACCTTAAAACATTCAGGATAATTGTTCAAACAATTTATTTAATTTTATTAATAAATTTTATTACTAATTATTTTTGATCAAAATTTGTTGTATGTAATTATCCGGAGGAGGAAATTTAATGTACTCAGAGGTAATAAGAAGGTGTATGGCCACAACCCGAAACCAAATACATTCTTCGGGTATACTGTTAATTATGAGAGTTAGCCTGGGAGTGCCGCCGAATAAGGTAAAGTTGGAAAACGCTTGAGAATTTTTTACTACTTGCTTAAGCCTCTCTATATTCCAGCGAGAGCCATGTCCCGTCATGAAGGAGAGAGGGATGTTTTGGACAAACCGGCTCCGGATATTTATACCCCTCAGTATATTCCTCTATAGGCCGTGAGATATTATACGTAAAGCGAAAAGTATCCCCTCACGTCTATCCTATCTCAATCTATCTATCCTCCCTCACTTATGATTGTGAGATATATATATATATATAGCCGATATTGCTATTTTTTTTAGGTAATAGGAAATATTTAATTTTTAATAAAACAATGAAAAATACTGTAAGTTTTAAAAATAATGATACATATTACTTATAATATCTAATAATTATAAAATATAAGTGCTCAGTTATTAAATATTATTTTTTACATATATATTAGTTAAATTAATTATTATATATTTCACCATATTAAATGGTCAATTTATATTATATATATATAATCGTTAGTATGGTTTTTTTAATATATAAATATATAATAATATATAATAATATCTATATTATATATATATAGTTTTAAATCTGCACAAGAGTGTTTAATTTGAGAGGAATTTATAAAAGACTATAAATCATAAATTAAGGTTTACGCAACAGTTTGTAATGATGTACACACGTTGAAACTTGGTTTTCTAATAATTCTAAGCGAAGGGAATTGAGTCTAGAAAAACCGACGGTGATAAGTAATCTAACAAATATATTATCATATGAAACCACACAGTATGAAAATAGTTCAAGAGAGAGACAAGCTATGATGATAGTCCTGAATAGCTGGGAACGCTTCTCCTTGCAAAGCGAGAGGATTATTGCATCTATCAATCGAATTACAATTTCAAAAGAGGAAGGTTTATACCCACCTTTATGAGTATATGTATATTTAGAGAGACTTCACACTATACCTTCCCTTTCATTAACTTTGTATATATATAACCTTATATATATATATCCCTTATTCCAATTCAACCACGATGATAAATACTTTATTAGTATCCTATCAGTGGTTATAATTAGGTGAGCTTATACCATAATATATATAATAATATTAAATATATAATATCATATATATATTTATATCTATATATTATATAATTATCATTAAATTAAAAAATTTACACAAATAAATGAAACTTTGCAGAATTTTCTGAATGTTAATAGAAATTTAATAATAAGTTACTCAAGTCTTTGTTATTGTAAAAATTATGAAAATACATATCAAAACTTAAAACTAAACAGTTCCAGTTTTAAACTTAAACCCGATGCATTGAACAGGACTATTGTATTGGGGAGTAAGTTTTGTTTTCTAATTAAATAAACTGATTCATAAGTTAATAGCAACATAAAATTTTAAAGACTTAATTATATTTATAAGGTCAGATAAACAGTTTAAGAAATGCTGTGAATATCTAAATTCCATAAAAGCTAATTAACATTGTAGAGCTTGGCATTAGCAGTGAGCAACTATAGATAATTAACCTTTGTTTATAATGGTAATGCTTGTAAGTGAAAATATTTATTATATATTTAATGAAAACTTTTCAATTATATTATATATATATATTATTATTATATATATAATACATATATATATATAATAATAATATATATATATTTATTATATTATAATATATATAATATATAATAATATATATTTATATTATTATATATTATATATATAATATATTAATATATATATATATATTAAATATATATATTATTATATATATATATAATTATATATTATTAATATTATAATATATAAATATTATAGTTGCTATAGTATAATATAATATAATATATATTATATATATATAATATAATATTATAGTATTATTAATTATTATATAAATATAATAAATACCTCTTTTCTTATATAGTGCTTTTATAATCTCCCTAATTCTAGAGGGTTAGACAGTACTAGGTGGGGACTTAAATATGGGAAGAATAACGAAACTGTGTAAATGTAAATAAATTAAAAAACCAGCGCCACCAACGTGTTAGAAGTCAAGTTTTAATTCTCGCCCCCAGGTAAGATAATATAAAACACCTGACAACCTGCTACGCCGGGAAGATTAGAACCCAGCTTTCCTCTCGTATTGAGAAGTTCAGGCACTATAACCTCCTATAATATTAATTATATTTATATATAGTATATATATTTGATATATATCGTATTATAGTTATTATATTTTTATATTAATATATATATTATAATATATTATATTATAATTATAAGTAATATATTATATATATATTTTTATATATATATATATATTATATATATATATATTATATTTAATTATATATTAATTATATATATATAATATAATTATTATATATATATATATATATATATTATATTATATTATATTTACACACACATAAGATGTACAGGGCCTGGATTCATTCAAATCCTCATCCGGATTTTAGGTAGAAACTACCTAAGAGAAGTTCTTTCCCCTCCTTGAATATAGGATATGGCTATGCCTTTGATATTAATGAACTTTTTTAAAAAAAAAGAAAATTTTGTGGAACTCATGACTTTGGCGTTTTGGTTATTGCAATTGTTAATTTTGCTTAATTTGTTGGACACCCCTTATAGAGTGGAATTATAGTAATCATAGTAATTGATTAATGACAGTTCAAATGAGGTCATTTCTTTTAAAAATTGTGGTGAAAACGCATAAGTAGCATAGCTGATTTTGTTGAAGCTGACTTTATTGGATGGTAAAGTGAAGTTGGCATTGTAAATTTAGTTATATAGTAAATTTTAGATAATGGTGGTGAATATGTCTTTATTATACTTCAATATTTTTAAAATTATTTATTTTTAACTTTACTTTAAAATTGGACAAGCCGTAGAATAGCTGGGAGAGTTTTATCTGAGATATTGGGCATATATATTCGTTGGTAATAAACATATTTTAATTGTTAGAGAAAACATTTTTCCATTCTTGATTTATTTAATGAAAATTATTTTTTATTATTTTTTTTACAATTATTATATACTATATGGACTCAGCTATTTGTATCTTGAGATAAAAAATCCTTGAAAGAAAATCAAAAGGAAGTTTTGTAAAACTTTATCCCTAACCATCTTTAATGGTCTGGGTATCCTCATGAACTATACATATGAACAACATTAATGGCTGAATCTTAAACCTAAATATATATTATAACTTATCACGAGAACAGAATCAGTTTTGAAATTTTAATTCACAAATATAAGAACTCAGAGTAAAATTTCAATTATGCACGCCATGTAATGAATTCTTTGAATTCTTAAAGATAGGAATGTCGTCCCTAGAGAAATGTTTTTTATTCCAACCTATGTGTCACTTAATTATATTACAATAAGCAAGTGGGGGCCTGTTACAATACTTTATTTCTCTATATATATATATATATATATATATATAATTATATATTTTTTATATTTATATATCGTATTATTAATTTATATATAATATTAATTAAATATTTATATATATATATATTAATATATATATTATATTATATATATAAATTATAAATTAATAATATATATAATTATATATAATTATATATATTATAATATTATATACTCGAGTATATATATATTAATATATATATATATATATTATTATATTATATCATTATTATAATATCATATATATATTATTATAATATTATATTAATTATATAGATATATATATTATACTAAGTAATATATATATATATATATACTATTAATATATAATAATTAATATTATATAACAATATATATTATATAATATATTATTAATATTATAAATAATCAGTTAATAACCGACCAAAAGATGATCCAGTTTTATGGAAATCTGATTCCGAAACTATTTCCAACTGAGTGTATATCACATTACTTACTTTTATATCGCTCCCTCAATACAGATGTGCATAGTTAATAGTAAGTACGAGATAAGAGAGTGGCCACATTGCAGAGCAATTTGCTGAGGTGGAGTGCCAACAATTTCAAATGTGGAAGCAATCAAAATTTGACAATGTTTGCACGAGATGCCAGCGATAAGTGAAAGCACTTTCGCGTACATATGAATTGATATTTTTTTTATAAAATGTAAGATAATTTAAATTTTTTATGTACGTTATATATTATTTAATTTAATTATTATTATTTACCTTACCTTATACCCCCCTTTTTGTATATTTACTTATGTGCTGCATGCGCAACCGTTAAGTGCGTCACATCGAAGTGTTATGTGATGACGTTCAAGTCATCAACATTACACGAGATGTTCATTTTTAACACACATACAGGTTTAGGGGGAGACGCATATTTCCACCACGGATACTTAGTCTTATTTCTTTTATTTATATCATTATTTACCTTCTTTTACTTTATCATCAAACACTACGTACACACACACACACACAACCCATCATTATATGATATTTATATTTTTTTTGGTTTTTTCTAGCATCACACCACGTAACCTTCTCTTCCATCCCCCCAACCCATCTCTTACCCCGGTACTCTTTAGTTTGTTTTAAAAGCGTCATTTTATCCTTGGGCCAATCTTATATAACTAGATTATGCTTTTTGATCTGGACATAATCGTATTCATCATAACTCCTCTCTCTTCACGCTCTCCGCACGCTAACTCCATCACAACACACACACACATCAATTGGTCCATAACCTTTTTGCCTTGCTTGTAGACCTAATTCACTATACACATCTACACCACACACACACACCCTGGTTTCCCGCCGCGCGCTAAACGGCGGTTTCCGCTTTTAATTTTACAACTCCTGGACATACCATGCACACATACACACATCTTACACACATACACACCAAACACACATAACGGCTTATATACCTTATAGATAAATACTTTAACACGTATTCACATAATTTTACATAATTTGGTTGATTTAAATATTCACGATAAATTCCAGAACCCATATGTTCATACATAAGTTCAATACTTATATATAATATATAATATTATGATATATATATTAATTATATATTATAATATATATATATTATATATTATATTATATATATATATTAGTAATAATTATATATATTATATTATATTATATATATTAATACATATATATATATTATATATATATATTATAATTATAATTATATATAGTATATATATATATATTTACTATATATATATAATATAAGTATATATATATATATAATATTATATATAATATATATATATATAAATATTATATATA
>JABUQX010124627.1:0-33557 GCA_015478945.1 Trachelipus rathkii | reverse complement strand
TATATTAATTAATAATTTAAATATATAATATAGATAATATATATATATATTATATATATATATATTATATTAAATCTATAATAATATAATATATAATATTTATAATATATATTCTTATATTATATTTGTTTCTTCTTCTCTTCCATATTTTCCAAAAGAATGGGGAACAACAGTTTAAACAGCCCTTAAATAATTTAGCAGAGAAGAAAATGAACAAGTCGAATAGAAGACAAGCCCACTTCCGCCCCCTCCAGTACATTAATTAGTGGAACCCCATCGCAGTCAGAAAAATCCACCTACGGCTTCACTTCTAAAGCTTCATGGGACAGCAATGGACCCTCACTATTAGATCGTTCAAAGTAAGGTCATCCCGTGACCCAGGATTTGGTAATGGGGCCACAACATCATCACAATCCCGCCTATTCAACCCTATTATACACTTTTCTTCTCGCCTCTACCAAGCTCACATTTCCTCTCCTTCAACATTCGTTTACTGATCAACTCCACTTTTTCTGGTCTCCAGCCGGATCGGTCCAACAACTCGCCACTTACATCCGTTAACCAAACACTATGAATTCATCCGTCCTAAGACCAACCATTCTCAATATACCTTTTCATTCTTCATTACTTTCTTCACACCACAACTCTCTTTAATATATGACAAGCCTCTCTTATCAATCTTCTCAAACACTCAGCACACCCCTAAGATTGTCCGTCTGAACACATTGAACTTTAGATCATACTTCTTATCCAGACCATAGTCCACTACTATACAAACACAGGTAACAAAACCCTCATGTAAAACCCCTAGCCACACCTCAACTTGTCGCTTAGTCCCTTTACATTAATTGCACCAGCCATCCTTCCCTGGCCATTACAAAACTTTCCCACTACCGCTGCATTCGTCCGTTCGCCTTTCATCCAACATATTACCCTAAATATTTAAAACCAGACACTTGTTCCAGCTGTTCAACATCTAACATACTTCACACTGAGAGTGTCCTCACTCACAACCATTAATCTTACTCTTATTCCACGTTTACTTAACCCCGCCTTCTACACACCCTGCCCAATCTCTACCAATCCTTTCAAATTCTTCAGATTCGTCCACAGAACACATCAAACTCTCTTAGGATAGGGCACCCTCCACTCATCTCATTCTCCATCACACTCTAATTCTTTCCTAACCCATCCATATACAAACTTGGAATAACCTAAGGAGAGTATAGTATGGGTAACTCCTCTGTCCATCATAAACCAATCACCATTTGACACCATTTATTCTCACACGCTTCACTATCGTATAATACTTTTGATTCATTCAGAAACGCCTACCACCAACACACCATATATCAAAACACCTGCCATTAACCTCCTATTTAACTTTCATACGCCTTTGCAAACATAAAACTTAATACATTGATTCTTTCTTCTTCCTCTTTTCTCAATCATTTGTTTCATGTAAATATTAGACATCCTCTACCCTCCTAAACGCACCTTGTTATTACCAATCAGTCCCTTCAGTCACTCGATCGCACTCTTTCGACCAAATACCAGCATATACCTTCTACAATACCATAAAAATTTTTCACCTTATAATTTTTTTACAGTTCCCTTTCTCCTTACCCTTATACTTAAGCGGGTCACCTATTACCGTCCCTCCAACCCTTGTGGATATGAGACCCATTAAGTATACCCTCTATTAAACTTATTACCAGCTTCCAATCCAAATCAATCACATCTCCGCCTCGTTCTTGACATTTCACCATTAATCATCCATATACCTGCCAGAATTACCATTCTTCCCCTTTTCAACTCTACCGAATTACCATTCTCCTGATAATAAACCTCCATCCCAAATACCTATTCCTTCTTTTATTCTATGCACCATCAAACCCACACACATTTCACTATCACCTCTTCATTACTATTAATATTGTGCCAATTTTAGGTTTTTCCACACTTCCTATACATCCATTTATATTACAAAAGCCACCATCCCTATTCATTATTCCTAAGCAGATTCCCCTCATTTATTCTCTCTTAATCTTTCGCGCTTCTTTCCAAAAGAGCTTTCCTATTCCCGTGTAAGTTCCCATTCATCCTCCTTCCAAACTGTTCATACTACATTCATTTACCTCCTTTTTCTCCTACGTATATAACACTTTAGTATTTTTTTTTTCCCTCCTTATTAATAATTTTGCTCTATTTTGATTCTCTCACATTTGCTCCCTCAAGTAGATTAACACCGCTCCTTTTGACCTTTAACCGCTCATCACCTCTTTACATCCCAATTCACTGTCACATCTTACTTCCTACTTTAATACACCCACATACTTCTTTTGCACTACTAACAATGCTTCCTTCATTTGCCCCCAATTCCGTTCTTATCACTGCTTCAACATTCAACCGTTTTTACCTAGCGAGCCGCTCTTACTACTATCGCTTCATTGTCATTGCCACTTAACTTCTCCACTCTAATTTTAACCTACTTCCTTTCGTATCACCTTTCCTCTCCATCCAAGCCCCATCTAACTTTTATAGACAACATTAATGATCGATTAATCCCTAAACCCCTAAACTGATTTAACATCCAACCATACTTCAAAATCTCCTCTTCACCAACACAAAAACATTTATTCCTCTTCCACTTCGATACCATAGGCTGTGTAAGTAAACTCTAGTATACTTATGATTACTGTTGTGTTTAAAGAAAGTAACTTACACACATACCTCTCTTTCACAGAAATCAATCCCTTTCCCTACCATTCTCATTTCTCCGGACACCAAATATACCTGTTATACCATCCTTTTTTGATCAGCTATCATAACCATTCAGGTCCCCCAAACTATCAATCTGAAGCTCCTAACCACCCCATCCGGAACATCATTCAGATTATCCCAAAAAATCGTACTCATCAACCCACGTTTCCCTCAGATGGACCATACGTCTACAACCCACACATACCTTGACCTTTCGAAACTTAAATTAAACCATTTAGAATTTAGGGACTCACACATCAAAGCGCTCTACCATACTTTTTGTTGACCACCAGTCACTCATCAAAATGTGCAACTCCTTCTCCCTCTTTCATTCTCTCCACACCAAGCCACACCATTTATCACACCACTTATTTTTCACCGTTCCTTTCATCTTTGTTTCAAGTCACACGAGCAAATCAAATTTCCCTTTCAAATTACATCCATCACCACTCTCTCTTAATATAATATATACTATAATTATATATAATATATATATTATTATATATTATTAATAAATTATATATACTATATATTATATTATAATATATATATTATAATATTATATATATATATATATATTATATAACTATATATTATAGTATAATATATTATAATATTATAATAATAATCTATAATAATTATATATATATATATATATATATTATATACTATATATACTATATATATATATATAATATAATATATTTATATAATATATATATATATATAATTATAATATATATATATATATATATCTTATTTATATATATATATATTATATAACTATATATTATTAATATTATATATAATTCTCTATATATATATAATATATAATTATATATTAATATTATATATTATAATATATAATATATATATATATATTATATAATATTATATATATATAATATATATATAATTATATTAATATATATATATTTATATATTTAGATATTTATAATATATATTTAAATATATATATTATATATAAATGATATTAATATTATATTATATAGCTTCTATATATATATATCTAAATTAAATATTATATACTTAATATAATATAATATACCTATATATATATCATATATATATTAATATATATATATAATTATATTATATATATATATATATAATTATATATAAATAATAAGATTATATATATATATTAATAAATAAATATATATAATACTATGTTAATTTATAAGATTTTTATATATATATATTTTTATATAAATTTTATACACTAAATATAAAATTAAATCATACTATTGTATTTATACATAATTATATATATATAAATTATTATATATATATATGAATTTATATTATATAATATATTAATTATAAGAAACATTATGTATGGGTATAGAATAGAACTTATCCTTTATTATTATATATATTATAAGATATATATATATATATTATAATATTATAACTATATAATAATAATATCTTATAATATAATATATATATTATATATCGTATTAATATATATATATCCATTATAGGACTGAACTTATGACTTATATAACTATATATATATATTAATATATCATACAACCTATATCTTATATATATATACTATTTTACTACATATTATCTACTTCTATTAATTATAATTATACTATTATAATATTGAACATCCCACTTGTATAATTCCTCGTCATCTGACCCCAGATATATATTATATATTAATTATTATATATATATTTACATATTAAATCGAATAATCTAACATCTCAAGATATAATATAGATATATATATGTCGATTTGATACGATATAATTTCAAGATCCATAAAAAATATGTTTATAACTGATGATTCTATATATATATTGTCTTCGTTTATATTATATTAGCCTATATCCTATAAATACTGACGAAATATATATAAATGTATACCATATAAACCGACAAAATTTATAGCCTTGAACTTAAAAATATATTTACATGAAGTTTTTAGAAAATAATCATATTAAATATTTTTTTAATTACTATATATTATAATATATATATATTTTCATGCTTTATTTATAACGATATATTATTTAAATATGTATATATTTTATACTTCTTATCCTAGCTGAAAATATATTTCAAAATATAAGTAAAATTTTAGAACTTCTTGCTTTATGTGTATCTGTTTGTCATTATATATATTATATACTAATACATATATATATATAAGACCTATTATATATATATATATATATATAATATATACTATATATTATTATTGCAATGAAACTTTATTTTTAATCATGATCCTTCAATCATACTTCTTTATCACATAAATAGAGAAATATATACGATACCTCAGCATAATATTATATTTATATATTCATATAGTATATTATATTATATAATATATAATACTATTATATAATTATAATAATACGTATACTAATATACTATATATATACTAATAGTATATAAAAAAAGTGTTTATTATATAATATATATTAATAATATATATTAATATATATATTACATATAATATATAATAAATAATATATTATTAAATATATATATAATTCTCTATATATATGCGTAATATAATATAATATAATATAATATATATTATTAAATATATTTATTATATAATAATATATAGATATATATATTATAGTATATAAAATTATAGTAATAATATATATAAATCTATATATATATACTATAATATGATAATATATTAATATATATATAATATATAACACATAATATATAATAAGTATTATAATATATATATAGTATATTATAATATAATATATTATAATATTATATATAGCTATATGCTTATACTATATCTATATATATAGTTACTATATTGTATATCTTTATTATATACCATATATTATATTCATATTAACAACTTAAGATATACATCAGTATACTCATAAATTATTGTATTATATAGATAATTAGTCATACTATATTATATATTATATATATATATTTATTATATTTTATATATATAATATATGTCTACCAACATATATTGATAAGTACAATATACTAGTGAATTAATATAGTATGAGAGATAATCATATAATATATACCATAATAAGTTAACCTTTATACTATAACCTACTATATATATATATATCACATTATATATTAACCCAATAAAATAAATTTATATTTTTTTATTCGATTATTATTATATTTTTTAAAAGAAAATAATACATTAATGACGTAAGTTGATTTAAGGAAAAAGACAAATATTTATATATAAATAAATTTATATATAAGTATAATTTATATATATATATATTATCCTAAAATATAATTTATAATAATTCTAAGTGAAATAAATATACATATATATAACTAGATTTATTATATTAAGGTTTTTGTCCCACTATTTACATATTATACAATATATATAATATAGTAATATATATATATAGTATATATAATATATTATATAATAATTATAGTATATATATCATATAGTTTATATTATAATAATATAATATATATTATAAGTAATAATTGAGTTTTAATATATTTTTGTAACTAAATTATATTCTATATATACAGGCTAGTTATTTATACTATTATATATAATTATACTGTATATATATATCATATTATTAGTAAATATATATATATATATATTAAGATTTATATACTATTTATATATAATGTTAAATATATTTTATTAAATATATGTATACAGTTGGATATTAAATTTAAAATATTTTATATATTATATGTCATATAAATAATACTCTATTTTATGATCATATATATATGGTACTGTATATTATATATATATATATATTGTATATATATATTATAAATTGAGAGAAATATATGATATATATATTTAATATAAACTGTAGTATTTAGAATATAATATATAACATATTTTATATATATATAAACTATATATATTGATATATTATATCTATTAATAAATAGTATATTATAAATTTAATACATTAATTATATACTACTATATATATATCTATATTCTGATATATGAGGTTATATTTATATATATATATATAGATATGATATATATAAATATATATATAATATATATATATATTAAATAAAGTAATAATTACCTATAGATATATATTTCTATTTAATTATACAAATTTTTATAATAAATTCCTTTTACATTTTTTTTCTTTTTTTTTTACAGAAAAATTATTTAGATAGCGCATCACCTCACGGCAGATCGCCTAATTCACAGTGGAGGGAGCTGGTGTTATATTGTAATGAACTCATATTAACGTCCAGACGCAGGACGGAGCCAAGCCCCAAGGACGTGAGTAATACGCCAAAGCTTCTATTTAAGAAGAACCCACCCGAACCAGGTTAACCGCGAACCGTGGGAACTTCAGCTTGGCTTTGGCGAGTGCTCTAACACTGCATGCTATCGGGCTAAGCCTGCTTTTATATTAAATCATAAATAAATGAAAATACGATCACAAACAAATATTTAAATAAAACAATTATCATTTCAATGTTTAATTATCACTATATATATTATATATACAGCTGTCACACTACAATATTATATTAATTATTACAACTATTATTTATTGTTGTTTTTTATATTATAATTAAATTACTAACATTAGTATTTCACTATAATTATAAATTCAATTTACTATATTTGTATATATTTAATATTTACTATTATGATTGCATTCGTACTATGTTTTAATTTAATTAATATTGATAGGCCTACACTATATTTCACTATATATTTAATATTATTATTAAGTATTTCACTGATTTTAAAAATGTATATTAACATTATATTGTATTATTATTCATCATTATCAGCGCTCGCAGATTCAGCTGTTATTCCACTCATTGTATCGTTGCTTGTTGTTTATATTTCAGACTAATATTAAATAAATTATTACCTGTATTATAAACAATTAAAGCAACAATTATCATTAACATTCTATTATCTATTATCATGTTATCAACTTACAATCACTGCACTTTATTTACTATTACTATGTTAAACGGACTTAATCATCACCAACAATGTACGCTTTGGAAAAAAACTATGATTATTGCGAGGGTTGATTTCCGATGCCCCCTTCCGCTTATCCCACGTGGAAATTTTAGAAATTTGTAAAATTATGGTTTATTCTTTCATACTGACTCTCGACTTCATTTAGTACTTAAAGGAAACGCAGCTCCACCTCTTCTTACAAATTTTCAGTATTTTTAAAATTCATCTTCTCACTAATTACTGCTAATTTGAATCTTTATAGAAATAACTTATCCAATTGAATAGCCCACACACCCAAAGAACATATGAGATTTTCAAACCCATTTACTCGCTGCTACCTCGAACGCCATAATATACAAAGGAAATAAAATTTATATGTTTAGGAGATTTACATTTTTTACAAAGTCCCAACGTAACATTGCAATAAATTTTCTCTTTCCGTTTGAATATTTCTTGCCACATTGAACGAATCAAACGTTCTTTCTTTCTTTCTTCTCTCTTCTCCTTGGAAAAATTTATTCCTATCACATTCTTCAGATAGTCAATCCAAGATTCGACTTCCATCTCATTCAATAAATGCCTCACGCTTGACTATCCTATCTTCTTTTTTCAAGTCGTCTCGTCTCTTCTCGTAGAGGCTGAAGGATACCTCAGGATAGTGATATTCTTCGCTTTATAATAGAACAATTATATATCGAACCTAGTATTGTTTAAAGTAGACCAGAAACATGACATATGCATGTGCACCCTCCCTCTGACGTAGCTCATCTTAAGTCCACCACTAGGACGACGGTTCGATATCATTTTGTATAATTAATTAATGGCCTACATTAACCACTTGTGTGACTGACATATACTATATATGTGAATTTTTATAATTGCCATATATATTAATATATATTAATATTATTACAAAATACTTATTATACTTTATATATAAATATATTTTTTGATAACGTATGATATCTTTTATAAAATTGGGATTTATTCTAATATTATATATATAAAAAGTATATATAGATATATATAATATATATATATTAAGGGATATTTGTACCATACGCAGATAAAGGGCCGAATACGACTACCGTATACCCAGTCATACTCTCATTTTTCTTGTCTAGACAGCTTTATGGGTACCGATACCGAGTGAACCGATACCGATAACCGATTTACCTATATATTAATCTATAATAAATACACAGTAAATAAGATAGAAACATTTGTGTACTGCTAGGCAATTCAAGATTGCATTCCCTGTATAAACAATACTTAGTAGGAAAATTTATATTCATTATTTTGGTTGTGTCCACAGTATATATTTATTTTTTTATAAATAAAATTAGAATACTCAGAAAAAATTTAACTTAAGCAAATTTATAATATTAATAACTTTTTTATGTTTGTGTTTATTTAAAAGAATATTCCATTTCAAACATTTTCAAGTACTCAGTATTTAACAAATTTAAAGCTACTAAGACTCTTTTATTTGGTTATTGTAACTTATTGATTACTAAATTTACAAGAAGATTCTTTAATCTGTTTACAAATATAAAATAATAAAAATAATAAAAGAAAGAAGACCTCAATTATTCAGCCAAAATAGTTAAAATAACAAAAACAAACGTGTCATACTCAAAAACATGACGCTTATTAAGATATCTGCCTTTAAGATTGACTTATCATTCAATACTCAAATTCAAAAATCCACAAATTGTGATGCAAAAAACATTAAGCTTTCAACTAGTATCTTGTGAAGAGACCTGTCTCTTTTGGTAGGTGTTACATTACCTACCAACACGCTGTACACTATAAAAACGCGCATCTCTCTCGGACTGATGAAGAGGTGCTGGGATAATTATTTGCCTGCAAGCACTTCGCATAATAATTAAAAACCTTAGGGCCCAAATTTTTCTATGGCACCGCTATGGAAAGATTCTTCTTTCTGTAGGCCCTGAAGGTATCATCAACATGTTTCGTAAGAGCGCTCATCTCCTCTTTCACAGACAGGTGCAAATATTGAAATGTATCTTTTGCTCTCTTAAGAATGACTTGTTCTCTTCAGTTTTTACGATTTGAGGTTCCCTGGTGTTGATTCCTTTGCAAGGTGTACTGACCGATATCAACATGCAATTTCAGGCATTATACTTTTAGTCAAAGTCCCTTAACATATCCCACAATCCTCATCCTTCAAGTAGCTTTATTTGCCTGTGAAAAGCCACCATCGTCACTATCAGTGTTGTTGCCAGGGTTTGCAGATAAGGCAGCAACCTCACTTCTTTTGTCGTGTTTTTTTTTTTTTTATTTTTTTTTTTTTGTCAAGCGAGCCAATGCCCCTCCAAGGCTATGCGTTATTTAAATGCATTTCTAGCGAAGTGTGTTTACCCTCGGCATCGGTGGCCAATGCTTTTGTGGTGGTTATTTCAGCTAGCTTAAGGAATTCCTTATTAGAACCTTTTATTTATTTTACTTTTTTTACAGTTGATCAACAAGCCGCTCACGGGGCAGAAATCCCTTTTCAAGGATGTGGGTGTGTTGAACCGCCCCTCAAAAATCCCATCTAAACGCAAATTACTCGCAAATAATACGCATCGAGACGCATGGCTTAAAGTAGAACGGAAAATGTTCAAGTTGAAAGTAGGAACAACACAGATGAAAGTCCGGAAAGATGAACTTCCACCAGATAATACAGATAATTTGGTTTCGGCAGCGGAGTAAGAAGAAGCACACGCACCTGCGGAAACCAGTTGCTGGAGTTTTAAACTAAACATTCAACACAAAAGCCTCATTGTGGCCGACACAAAGCACCCCTATCCTGTACTACGAGGAGTTCAGTAAAGGTTGATGAAATGGTTACGCCGAGCTGGACTAGGTTCCCGTCGTTAGCACTCTGCTCTACCTAAGTTACCTATTAGAAAAGGGTATATAAGCCACACCACCAACATCGCGCCGCAAATACAAAGGGTCAAGTGAACTAGAGAAAGTACAGGACAGTTTAAAGTCTTTTGGCCTTTGACCCGATCCTGTCCAAAAGCCGGATCAAACCAGAGCCCCCGCCCCCCCACAATAATTCGAGCAGCAGTACTCCATTAAATCCAAGGCGATGAGACCCTGGTTTTCTATAGGTTATTGTAGTTAAACCCTGATGATAGAGACGTATCCAAAATTCTTGCGCTCAAACACGAGAACTCCCAGCTTTTCTTAAGATAGGCCGCCCTAGCAACCATCGTGATGTTTTGAGGTTTTCAAAAACATTTTTTTGTTTATGGTAAGGCCATCAGATGTCATATTGGTTCAATGGAGAGACGAGAGAGCACGACGAAAGAGGCATAGAAAAGTTTAAGTGTCTAGAGAGAGAAGATTTGTAGAAGAATGTCGTGGGTTAAATGTTTTAAAGAATAAATTTCCACAAGCTTGAGACGACCCAACCCTGACAATTTTATCCAGATCTAGTCCCGACGATTAAGAATCGGATGAAGATTAAAATGACCTTGGCTCCATTCTAGAACGTGGTTAGTTTTAAAAAGGGTCAGCAGAGATTTATATTGAGATTGCATGAAATGAAGGTGTTTCAAATTCTATAAATTCGACCATTAGTGAGGGTATAGAGTAATCCCTAGATGTGCAGGTGAGAAGACATTGATTGAAAAAAGCGTGTTTAGGAATAAAGTAGGCAGATAAAAAACCAGAACCTCTGCAGGAAACCTCACTAATTGCACAGAAAAAGAGGTTCGCCATCCGGTATCAACAAACAGCGATCATTTGAGCGATTGATAATGAAAGCTTCATATGTATCATATATGAGTTAAGGCATAAAGTAGAAAGAAAATAGGAGTCAAACCAAAGTGACGACTATAATGAATGCTAAGATAAGGCTTGTTAAGTGACTCGTTTGACTACATTACTCTCCGTTGTCCAAATGCTTGTGGATATGTTCAAGCGCCACCACCCAAGTGTCCCCGTAGTTCCTAAGGGCGCAAAACCATAAATCTGTTAGATAAGAAATTATATCGCCAGTAGATCTCGAGCACCGAAAACAGTACTGGTAAAAAAAAAGAAGGAAAGAGATTCCAGATTGATCTAAGACAGTGAGAGTTGAAGATAAAGTACAAGGATATATCAAAGATACTATTAGAATAGTTAATTACATGTATTGAGAGACGCTTTAAATTTAGGGCGATAGATTAGAAGGATCAGATAGCATCATTTTTCGGGAGGGATAGTTGGACATAATTGCGGGCTGTCCGAGAAGGAGGCACTGAGGTAAGGCTAGTTATTGGGCATACGGAGAGAGCTATTGAAAGTTGACGATAGGTGGTGGGGTCAGCACGAAGCACACTTCCTCAAAACTCGGAGAGGCCAATGCCATCCGGGGGCCACCCGCCGTTACCTAAACGATCTATAGATTTTCAGGAAGCTCATGCACCGGAGTCAAATGGAAATGACAGGTAAAGGCATATAACACCCACCTGAGAGAGAAGGAGGAGGAAGAGGCCAATACCAGAACCTCTTTTCAGGTTGAACATTAAGTGAAAAATAGGAGGCCATCAAGAGGATGATTCACCGCCTATATTCAGTCCTGGAAGTATTAACAAACAAAAAATCTTCAGAGCGAATAAGGAGGAAAGGATGATTTACAGAAGCTTGTAGAGATGCTTTATTTTGGCAAGAGATGGCCAGAGAGATTTGTGTCAGTAGGTGAGAAGCCCAAGGAGTCAGCAGTTCATTTTTCGTTTAATGAAAGTCTGCTTCTTGGCTCGTCGAAGAGTATCCCATGGCATTCACGATTTCTAGCTCTAATCTGGGAATGAATAATATTGACCATGATGAAGTGTGAGATACAAATGTGAGTAATTCCTTCCACACCTTAATAAGTATTGTCTCTATGCCTGAATGGACAGGAACAAGGCCAACGTGATCGAACCAATGGATTTGAGTAAGATAAAAAAGATTTTAGTCCAAGAAGGAATTGAAACTCTTCTCATTCCCTATTAACAATTACAATTCCCACTTTATCGGCAGAATTCTGAAGCGTCTTAAGAGTCAAAGCCGTCACTTCAATTATAGTTTGTAAAGACCGTAAGAAGCAAACGCAATGCCCCCCAATCCGCCCGATCAAAGTGCCAGAAAAAACCGCATATGGCAGGATGGAGATGTTGGAAGAAAGTATGGGAAATTTAAGTGCCATATAGTTTTGGTGGTGCAGATTTGACCGATTATAAGAAGCCAAGGCTCGGTATCTGTATTTATAGCAAAAGAGAAGGACTAGTGGTTGAACATAGGTCAAGTGTGTTTGTTCTAGATAGTCGGCTGGGGACGATCCGGAATGTGTGTAGGTGTATTTAGATCAGTAATGTGCTTCCAAATGTATTCGTAGAGAATTACTGAATGATTCGGTTCTTCCCAACAAATCAGTACGAAGAGGAACCCAACAATTCAGTTTTGTGTACACTGATTAAATCCCTAAATAGAGGACCTCAGTATTTGGGATTGAGAAGATATAACAGTCTTCTGAGAAGTAGTAAGGTAATCTAATTCAAAAAAGGCGTATAAATCTGTTCTGTTAGGAGAAAAAGTAGCAGAAGTATAAGAATATTTAGTAGAAGGAAGAAAGAATTGTGTTAACCAACAGAACATCGAAGTTAGGAGATTCAGATTCCCGAGAACGTGTTATAGGAATGGTAATTTACAAAAGGCACGATACTCCACCCTTCTAACGGAAAATTATAAAAATAAGTTATAGTTGGATATATTAAACGAGTTGACAAGGATGAATTTTCTTACCATCTGCTATAAATTCCAGCTCTCAGGACAAGACCGCATTAAAATTAGGTTAGACGTTAAGAGTAGTATTCCATGATGCAGAGTTAGAGTGCAAGCCATTGAATGTTGGTAAAGTCAAAATAAAGCCACGCCTGGTCAAACTGCTGACCAATATGCCTGGAATTTAAAAATTCTTAATGTCATTTATCTTGCATACTCAGGGCTCTCAATACTGGGGCATCAAAAAATAAAAAAATAAAAAAAAAAAAAAAAAAAAAAAAACAGACAAAACCAAAGGAGAAAATGAGGAAATTTATTCGATACGCTCTCCGTAAACCTAAATTTAACACAATCGACCGATAAAACCCTACTTTACGAAGCAAATTTCTAAAATATGAAATAATCCAGGAAAGTTAAAAAACAACCCACGCAACTTCTCAACGCTCTCCTCACGAAATTGCGGTTACTAAAATTAAAAATACTATGATCAGACTAAAAAAGTAGATTAAATCTGTATTCAAATATTATAAATAAGTGGCTGGTTCCAAATGGGTGTGTTAAATTTTGCAGACTTATATAGACTCCTAGAGTTTGGAGAAACCGCTTAAAAAAATCCTAAGGTTAAAAATTAAAGATCGAGAAAAAAAAAAAACCCTAAAAGCTTTAGTACTTATTTGCTTTTATCTTTATTGTTTATTGTATTATTATTGAATCATAAATAAATTTTCTCATAATTTTTCACCTCTCACAAAAGAGTAAGAATCAAGTACTCGGGCTAAGTATCCGCCCATTTTTGACCGATACCAATGGAGTTACCGCCATAACCTCGATACCAGTCATTAAACATGCGATACTACCGCATAACCTGCATACCGGGAGTACCGTATACTATCGTAGATCCCTCCCTCATAAACTGAGAATACTTCTATTACTATATCCCAAACTTCTTATATATTATATCTTTAATACCTTCAAAATATTCAATAGTATATATTATATATATCTATATTAATCACCTAAAAAACCTCAGTACTATATACCATATATATATAATATATATATAGTATATATATATAATATATATATATATACGTATACTATAATAAATATAATATACATATATATTATATAATAGTATACTATAATATTAATATATATATAGATTATAATATATAATAATATTATATATATATATATAATATATTATATATTATTAATATAATCTATATTAAAGTTACCCTTCAAAAATAAAATTTATCGTTCATCTTACAGAATAAATTACTATATTATAATATATTATTTAATTTATGCATATATATATTTATTAATAATATATAGGTATATCTATTTGTGTTTAGATCCATATATAAAGTACCAGTAATAAACCTTTTATATATTAAATCCAGTTGAATATATAACTTCATAAGCATAAATCGATTAAAGCGACCAAAACATCTTAATATAAATTATATTATTATGATTTACTGCAAACCTTTTCAGATGCAGGTAGGAAATATTATATTTTTTTACTATAAGTACTAATAATAATAATAATTATTAAAAATATATCAATAATTTAACTAGTAAATATATAATAATAATATAATAATAATAAATTAATTAATAATCAATAAAATAATTAAAAATAAAAACTTAAGTCATTTTAAATTATAAGATTATTATAATGAAATTGAGGTGATTTCATATGACTTGGTAGTAAGTCAACTATATGACTATGAAGTTACAAAAGTGTAATACATAACCTCGTATTCGATACATAACGGAATAAATAAGTTTTCTCTAATGTAATAGTGTATATTTTATTTATATTTTTCATATAAAAATGTAATTTTTCTCTTTCATCTAAATAAATAGATAATTGCATCATTATTAAGTGTTTTTTTTTCTACTCTCTTCTCTTTATTAAACATAAATAAATCAAAACGAATCTCTTAAGCCGCAACTTCAGTAAAATACTGCGTTAAAACCAGGATGTGCGTGCCGACGTACCCAAAATATGATCCATATATAGGAATACATAACTTATATTTACAAATATGAATAGATAACTGATACTCTTGGGATACTTATTGGCTCAAGAGTAAATATGTAACAGTTATTGAAGCATTGGTCATTATTTTTGATTTTATAGCGTAAATTCTCTGAGTCAGTTTGAATGTTAGTATTACATATAAATAATTGATTATTCAAAATTCTATTAAATACTTATACTATTATTATGAAGTAGATTAAAGAAAGAGAAAATAAATTTATTCATTATTATCATATTCTAATTTCAGTTTTTTAAATTTTTTGTCAATATATTGAAATTTGATATTAGAATTGTAGTATTACAATTGTCAACTGTTGATCCCAACCTATACGGATCTACTTTCATTTCCTATCCTTTATTTTCTACTCTGGGTTGCAATTCACTGTTTTGTGGCAGCTCTCACTTATCTTGTGTATTCAAGATGTGCATTATCTTAGAATTGCTCTACAGAGAAGAAGAAACGTAAATGAACAAACATTAATGATAAACATAACACTTCGTGGGACAGTAATTGGGTTTATTTGCATCTCTTGGTTATTTCCATATTCTGACCATATTGTTATGGCATCGTTATATTATTTTGTTCGTCTTTTCTTATTCCGATTATTTATTCATTGTTGCTTGTAATAATCCATTCTTATTATCTTATTAATTATTATGTTTTAATAATAACTCTTATATTATCTTTTACATATATTATGTAATATATATTATTATTATAAAATCATTAATGTTAATATTTTTATTTTTTCATAATTTTAATTTAGTAGTATATAATTATATAGTTTCACAATGTGAAAATATTAGATTTAAGATATATTAATTTATATTATTTATCATAAAATTAAGCATTTCCTCATGAAAAGCAACTTCTACAAGAACTTTTTTTATATAAGATAATCCTAATTCGTTACAAGTTATTTTTTTAATAACAAAAATTAAAACAATAAGACCGAGAGGACCTCGAGGACCTCCAAGGAACTACCAGGACGGTCAGGTAAATCTGGACTTTAAATTATTTAGCATGAGGAAGGTAATTTGCATACTCGAAAATAAAACGGCTGGCAATATCGCTAATCTCGCAGAAGAAATCGATGTACTACACAATTTTATTTACAAAATAAAAATTTAGCTAAAAGCAAACAAGAAGTAAGTATGATAAAAATGTTAAAAACAGACCAGGAAATAGAATAAATCAATAACTGAACTTCAATCCTGAAGGTGATCCATATCAAAACAGATTTGTGTAAGAAAAAAATCATCCAAACTCTTCATGGATCAATGCATAATAACGTTCTGTTAAAATGTTTTTGGAAAACGTTTTAAAAACATTAAAGAAACAGATACCAACTCTTAGTAACGAATATAAAATAATTTTACAAAAGAAAAAGAAGTTCATACAAAAACAATATATAAAATTTTTTTCAAACAAACTTCAAACATTAGATCAGAAAGTTCCCTTCGTATCAGTATGAAAGGAGTGCCTTCTGAGAAACTGGTTATGTTTATGCCCCTTATGAAGGCATTCAATTGATCACCGTATATTTACCCTCGCAAGATATTAACTCAACAACTACTAATACAGTAAAATTTGTTAATTAACGGAAACGAGTCATTCCTTAGCTTAGACAAATATCAAGAGCTGAATCTTTACCAAAAATCAGCAGTTAAGTTGATTCTTCGTTCCTGCAAGAAGGAGACTGGTTATTCAATTCAACAAACGTTGATACTAATAATGTAAAAGATGCCAGTTAGCAAAAAAATAGGAAGTATTTAATTTCTGTATTAATAAAAATATTTGTAGAGAGTGAACTCTGAGACCGGTCGAGTCTTCTGAGATTGCAGAATAAAAGTGATACACATATTCTTGAACTTGCTTCTTCAGCAAAAATTAATAACACATCTGAACGAAAAAAACTACACAGAGATGGAAAACTATTATATAAGCCGGATGACTTTGAGTGGAAATGTCAGTATTACGTTCTGATAATATGATCCCTGAAAATAAAAGAAACTATGAGAGATTAATTATAATCATGGCAACATAACTATTTTCTCTATAAGTTTAATATGAGTGTAACACAATCCAGACGCTAATAAAAATTTCTGAGACTATTCAAACTGGTTACGTTGAACACTACAAAACCTATCTGATTAAATAAATTTATGTGATCTTATGAACATTATTGAAACTTAGAAAATTTATTTACCGAAATATGGTCCTCGCAACTGTTCTGCAATTCTAACAGTTGGGCAGAGACTGAAGGTAAACTAATGTATTTCTTCCAAGAAATATGTGGAATGTATTGAATGATGAGGACATTAAAATTTTTCCATGCCAGGTAATTTCCAAATGCAATATATCGTGGTGAGTTACTCATCAAAATTAGTTTTTCCATAAACTTTTTTTTCCTATAATAAATGAAAGAACGTTTCCACACTATCTCTCAACTTAATAGATAATACTAAAAAAACTAAAAAATACTCATAAGATCAAAAAAACGTTTCTAGTAAGTATTAAAGATTAATAAAATCCAATAAGATCAGAATAAATTCCAGACATAAACTTTGTTAACATTTTAGATAACACATAAACCTCCTGTAGGATAAAAACTGAAGAAGAGAAAGAAGAAGAAAAAATTACGTAAAAGAAATCAGAAGAAGCTTTAAAATATAAAAAAAATATATATTATGAAAAAAATATTGAGCTGATACGCAAGACTTAATTAAATAAAGGAAAATTATGATAAATTTAAATTTAAATAATAATACCCCATAATCCTTTTATATACATGTTACTGATCACTCAATCCCATTGTTAATCCTCACATATTTCTCCACATCTTATTGTATTCATTTAATGTAATTTCTCTTTTTAGAAACTTTATGAAAATCAGATATATTACATTTGCAACCACATAATTGTAGCAATTTAAACAATTTATAATGAACATTTAAAGAATTTTTTCTTTCTGAACATTTTACTTCCAGATATGCTTCTTCAAATTCATAATTGAGATTTATTATTTTATCATGAATTAATTCTTATCTTTTCATTCTTTTTATAATATTTATCAATAACTTTCTCTAAATATATTCTTGATGAATATTTCATTGTTTTATTATAATTAATTTGTGAATGAGAAACTTCATAATAATTTTGTGAATGAGAAACTTCATAATAATTTTTCAAAAAAATTACATGATTTACAATTTTCATCACTTTCACGTTTGTGGAATGAACATACTATTTCCATTTTTATTTAAGAAATTTTTATTATAAGTCAATTTAAAAGTTCCATCTTATTAAATATTTAATAAAAAATCTTGTTAGAAAATCATATTTTAACAATCTTGCATTTGCAAAATATATTTAGATACCATATATTTTCTTTTATTGTTAATTAACGACCCTAAGGTTTTGTAAAACGGAGAGCTGAAAGCCTGAAACAGCCGGTCTAAGAACGAGGGGTGGCCCGTAGCCCCTGGGGATTTAAAGTCCCCCCCCCCCCCCGGCGCACCTCGAGTGAAATGAGAGGGTCGCCCGGTAGGCCCCGTTCATTACATGACTACTATATATTAATATATATAGTATATATATACTATATATATCATTATATTAGAATAGATATTACTATATATATATACCTATCTAACCTATCTAATATATATATAAATCTATATCTATATATCTTATTCCCTACTACTACTACTATCTATATTATATACTATATATATATACTATATTACTTACAATATATATATAATATAGATATCTATTTTACTCAATACTATATTTATATACTATAAATATATGATATATTACAGTGCGCTATCCCAGCCTCGGGGGCAGCGGGCCATGGCCCCCCACGAAATTTTCGACACTAAAAACATTTCTAACGTATCATGTCTAGTTAATACATATATAGCAGACGTTAAATTATATGTCACAAAACTTCTCCGCTTTACGAAATAATCGTTAGTCCTTTAGTATAAAACTAAACTTGAAACCATCAGAGGAAATGCTACATTAGAATTTCAGAGATTTTTGAAGACTGTGTGAAGCCGTATCCACGAGCTCGGGCTTATTAAAATTGCCCTTGTCAAAGAAATAACAAGTTCCAAAAATACAGACCCAACATTCCTAGCTGCTTCCTATTCGCAGACCTATTAAACCGCACCCATTTGGCTTTAACGTCACTAAATGAGTATTTATACAGCCGGAAGGAGAGAGTATTTAAATAATTGAATATTTCTTCTTTGCAATTTGACATTCCCCAGGCAGCATAGTAAACTGTGCGATGGGAGAAGATAAAAGATTGTGTAACACTTTCTACAAGGGAAGACCTCGAAAGGCCTAAATAGAACGGTTTAGTCAAAAGCCAGAATGTTTTATGGAAGTTGAACATGGCATTACAGCAACAGCATCGTCCAAAAACAGCAATAGACGACTAGTTTCTGACTAGTCACAATTTCCAAATATTTACATCTTGTGCACGTACTGTCAATTACCGTTCTACTTCTTTAGTTAGGGAAAGAAGCTTTTTTCACATTATTACCTTCTGGAAAAGCACTACTTGAGAAATATTCTATGGAGATGAAAGGACTTACTGGACTTGCCCTCATCTACATACATCATTGACATAAAAACTCAAGAGGTTATCTCGGATTTTGCTTCACTTTCATGCCTGCGAGCTAAGTTAACAATTAGGTAACAGATGATTTTAGTAAGTTATATAAAATTTTTCATTTTTTTTTAGAATTCAATATTATTCCACTACATCTTCTATATATATATATATATATATATATATCATTAATATATATATTAACTATTATAGTATATATATATATATATTATATAATATATATATAATTATATATATATATATAAACTATATTAATATATATATATAATATAATATCTATATATATATATATATATATACTATATATTATTATACTATTATATATATATATATACTTATATATACATATATAATATTATATATAATTATAATATATACTATTATATACTATATATATAATTATACTATCAATATATTTATAGAAGCAAACATTTTTGTCTGCTCCACGCCAGAAAATTTCTGGATTACGCACTGTATTTACATATTGATATATATATATATATATATATATATCAAATATATATATCTAGTATATTATATAATATATATATATATATATATATATATATATTATTATATACTACTATATTATACATTATATATATATTTTTAGTTCGTGTTGCTCCACCGCATCCGCGCTTTTCCCTGTGGATGTTGCGCGGAAATTTATTGTCGATATTTATAATAAGAATATTTATAATAAAAATACTTAAGATGAAATCTGAACGCTACTCGAATTCATACAACGATCCGTTTTGCAATCGTATGTACCCAGATGTGTGTGCTAAAATAAGTAAAAAAGTAAAATCCAATGAGTGAAACCGGATTGTCCTTTACCACTGACGAATGAATGGTCAGATGCGTCTACTGGCGTATCCTTGCTTTCTTTAACCTTTCATGGAATAGATGAGAGTTAAAAGGCATGTTTTTGTGTTAGGTTTACAAAAACTTGATGAAAGGCATGCTGGTGAGTGCGTATCAAGTTGTTTTGATGAAATGCTAAAAAAAAAGGAAAATATCCCAATTCCCACTGTCTCCACTTGTGTTTCAAAAGACTGGGCAAGAGCAACATGAAAAAGCTTTATTTATTAATCTGAGTAATAATCTAGATTTTGTGGTCTCATAAAACTCAGTTAGTATAAAACTCGGCTTAGAGCCGCAGAAATCTGTAGGACTATACCAACCCATTTTCATCACATTCAACAATGGCCATATGAGTTCAAGGCAATTCAAAAAGCTTGATCATTCCATATCTCCCTACTTATCAAAGACGTTCCAAACTCGCTGGAGAAGTACACTTCATATGATGGAAAGAATGCATATTATCCTCAAGAACCTCTTGCTTTGTAAGCCATTTCGAATTCAAAGTTACACATTCTTATTAATGTGGAAATCGACATCATATCACACTGCAAATTGGCTATTGAAACCATTTGAAGAAATTACAAAAAATCAGCGCCTCTGCAGCTTCTGTCTTCGATGTAATACCATTAATCTCAAACGCTAAGAGCATTTGAACATCTTCAAAAATGAAAATGATTGCACGCGGTTAAAGGAAGAGAGAATGAAAGATGTTAATAACTAGAGAATAGACAAAACGCTGTTAGTTTCTGTGCAAATATGATCTTCCATTAATATCTGCAATTCTTAATAGATCCCATTATCCGTAAGGCAGTTTTTAGCTATAACACAGTATTGAGCAAGTGAAATCTCACGTTTTTGCACTTGAAAAATCTTCAATCAAACAGTCTATTAATTCGGCAACCATTTAAAAGAAAAAAACACGAAATTCTACAGAAACCAACACCTTCTACAAGTAAATCAATAAAGATTCACTTGGAAGATTTTTCTATGAGTCCAGTAGTGATAAAGAAACACACACATTACCAAAAGATGAGTGCAATGATTTGAAAAACTCATCACAAGAAAGACCGACCTAGATACAATACGATGATCTATCATTGGTGGAAGAGTTAAGCAAATGTCTTACCCAAGCTTGAGTACAACTTTGCAAGAAAACTACTTTAGCCTGTCCTCTAGCTAGTGTTCCAAGTGAGAAAGCTATTTAGCAATGCTGGGCTACTATATGATGAAAAAAACAGACTCTTAGCAGAAAGGCAGAAAAATTGATGTTTCTCAAGCACACCTTTCCTATATTTGAAATTCATTACTTAGTGCAAAAAGTATATACAGTAATCCATAATCTCTTTCATTAAGGGCGGAGTGGGAAAGAGGTTGGGGTGCAAAAAAGTTGGGTTCCCGGCCCGCACCCTGGTTACAACAATTATATTTATGAGATTGTGGTAAAACTGAAATATATGTACGGTATATAGTAGTATATATAATTGATATATTATAACTATATATACTATATATATATATATAATATATCATTATATAGTATATATTATATAGATATATATATACTACTATATATATATATATATATATATATATATATATATATGGGGTAAAAATAAGATAGGATGTTTTGTAAGGCATATGCATGCATGTTATAGTGTGTATACATCTATGTACGAGGCAACCTTGCAAGTCTCTTGTATACACAAATAAAATCCGTTGGTGAACCTGCTTCAAATATGAAAACCCTGTAACTGCGTAGAAAGAAATACTTGGCATTCTCCCCCCTTCAGGGAGAAAATGCCAAATATTTAAATCTGATTGGTGGAGGACTCCAACGAGGGCCCAAAGCCAGACGGATTCGGGAGTGATAGTTAGGACTTCATACGAAGAGGTCAGCTTAAAATAGGTCTGTGCCCAATATTATTATAGCTATAATTACGAGTATTTAAAGTAATTTATAGCTGATTTATTGTGCAAATTACCATTCTATTCATTTATCAAATTGAAAGTGTTAAATGTCAATATCCTACCTTTAATTAGTAAACGCTCAATAGAAAGTTATCTTATTCAAACCACTGATTAGATTAATCGCATCTCATTAATCATTAGATTGCTAAGTTAATCTTAGCCCACATCTCTCTGGTGCCCCCTAAAGTGACTATATAGAAAGCCCCCGATTTGGAGTCAGATACTGTGAAAAATTGCCGGTGTAATCTAATTGATTGAAAAAAAAATATCTGTGAATAAGTGCGATTAATCAGTGTGATATTTGACTATAAATAAACTGTGTGAGTCAAATAAGTAACAACGTGAAGAAATAAACAATACATAATTTCATAAATAATAAGAAATAAGTCGTAGTTATAAAAAAAAAATCGGGTAGCAACAGAAAATCCGTTGCCGCTTCGAACATTTGAAATTTTCAAACGTAGTTCCCATTTTAAGCTTAATATTTCGGCCTCTGGGTACTTGTACTCGTTTGACTCCACAAAATAGTCAGTGATTTTGGCCTGTAAAAAATGGTCTCAACAAAAAGGTTGACTCAGAAAAGTCAAGCTAAAAGCTCCTTGAAAGGAAATAAGGGGAATGGCAAGTCGCCTTCTCCACAACAAACGCAACCCTCCAAGGATAGAGAAGGGCCATCTGTTTCTTCCTCTGAAGTGAGCTTGAGATGATGCCGCAAAATTCCCGCCAAGAAGCAAGATCAAGATGTCCTGAATAGAAGTCACCATTAAAGACTTTTGGTCATGTAACTTCAAATCAACTACCAGTCTTTGATGCCTATGATGTGATTAATTGGCTCTAGTGCTACGACGGCAATCTTCAACTGAAATCACATCGGACGAATGCTCATGACGTGTAAAGTTTATTAGCACATTTTGCCAGACCAACTTTGATTCGAAAAGATCAAAGTCGATTGCAAGAAAAGCTCTATAGCAATGATATTGGCAGAATAGAACAAACCCTATCTTTCCCGCCTGCAAAACAAATTATCGGGACGTATTCAAACACAGAATCCGACCGAGAAACGAGCTCCCAAGCTGATATCTAAATCCTTAAGGGAGTCGCTTCGGTCCAAAAGCTTCGATAGTGTTGGTGGAAATAACCCTACAATTTCCATCGACTTGTTTCTCAAACAACTGCCCAGTAACGTTCAGATGAACGTATACACACTGGCCGAGGAAATTTGCATTAACCTACAATCAATGACCTTATTCCAAACTCAAATGAAAGTTATAGGAGGATAGAACAGCCAAACTCCGAAAACAGATTGGAGCTCTGTTAATGCTGTGCGAGCCAGCACAGCCAGCGGAAACAGACTCCGCTATCGACCAAATCCGCGCTCAACCAGAGCGCAACCCTGACACTGATACGTACGATGACGGACCAGCCTTCGCGCCAGGATGCCGAACTAACAAAAGGAGTGGGGCTAATGGTGTGGCCTATCAGCCGATAACTTCAAGGTCTCACGCCACTCAGCTGAGATTGAAATCGAGACGAGGCAGAAGTCCAACTAGAGTTCAAGTCGGATGATAATGGATCACTGATACTATTTAATACCGGCTTGCCAAGGATCCCTCTGTTAGTACCATTCACGCTATCGTTCATAAGCAGCGTACGCTGTGACAAGTAATGATTCCCTTAGTATATCACATTACTTTATGCTAAATGGCCGAAATGTACGCCCAACAAATGGCTCGACAAAGCGTCGGCGAAAACTAGTAGAGTGGCTGTCCTGTCTCATTCATCCTTGCCAGCAGCCATGAAAATATAGGTCCACAATAGAGAAGTCACCTTTCACCTAAAACGTGCAAGTGATCACACGATACTCTTATTAATGGTGAAAATCGTGTTAAATAAACTTAGAAAATTCTAGTGCAAATACATTTTGATATCATTTAAATTTTTTTTTTTTTTTTTTTTACGAGATAATATCACACTAATCACGGGCAGAGCCCCATTCAAGGAGGAGTTACGTTACAGTTGTTAAGTATGGAAGACGAAGCTAAGACCAAGGAGAGAAACAGCTCACATTCTCTCACGACCAGTGCGAACCTGGGACCCTCGCTTGGTAAGCGAGGTACTCTTCAATGACCTTCCGTGCGGTATAGTATATAAATAAATATGAAATATATAAAAAATCAAAAAAAATATCTATACACATAACATATACATATATAATATACTATATATTCATATATAACTAGATATATATATATATATAATATATATATAATATATAATATATAATATATATATATATTTATACTATAATATTATATAATATATATAATATATATATAAAGTATTACTGTCTTTACGATAATACTGTCAATATTACAATCACTATTATTGATGATAGCTTGCTTACACATGAAATAATACTCATTCCACATTCCTCGTGTTACCACACATCGCTAATCTGATCATATTACTATCATTGACCTTTCACTACCCACTATCATTATCATTACTATATTACATTAAACTAATCAAATTACTAACCAAAAGTTCATGCAGCACTGATCATCAACACTATATTTTTATATTTTATTATTACTTATTATTATTATATTATGTATTTATTTTTCATTATTATTATTATTATTATTATTATGAATTCTATATTATTATTAGTATTGATTATATATTATCATGTATTATCATTAATTATTATCATTATTATCATTATTCACTATCATTATTACTATTATCACTATCACATTATCAATTTATTACTATCATTATCCACTATTTTGTTGGTTACCCATTAAATGACGATCTTCATGGGACAAATGAAACATTGAGGATCCCAGCCCAGTCCAGCTGATTAAATAGAGACCTCTTCAATGTAATGGTGAAGACGTTGTCATCCTAACTCCAGTTCTTCTATAAATATATCTTGCAGAAAACTGCTTTTTAGCAGTGTTATAAATATTTGAAATTAATTCATTTCCAAAAGAATTAAGTTGAGCCATGTGGTATCTTTATTATCAGTAGATTTAAAATTTTGTAGATCTTAATTATTATTGTAAAAACAAAAAAAAAATTATTCATGAGAAAAAATATCAAATACAAAATATTAATTTCAAATTTCTCAACTGCCTTCAAATTACTATTCCACAATTGCGGCTCTTATTACTTTGCAATGCTTCTCCCAGCACACTCACACCTTGGAACCTATTGTTACCTCATTAATATTCTTCATGACCTCTCCGCTGCTTCTCCTCTTCCTTGCTTGTCCTCTTCTGTTTTCTTCGTCCATCCATCTAATTCTAACATATGATGTAAATTACGTACAATTCAAATAATATTGAAAATAACTTGAATTCATACATACTACTACTACTACAAATAACAATAACAATAATGATAAATCAATAATAATAATTAATAATAATAATATATAATAATAAATAAAATATATAATAATGATAATAAATAGATAATAGATAATAATAGATAATAATTAACTAACATAATAATAATAAAATAATAATTAATAATAATATAATATAATAATGATAATAATAAAATATAAAAAATCAATAAACAATTAAAAATAATAATCAAATTAATAATAAATATAAATCAATATCAAGTAATATAAATAATGATACTAATATTTCAACATTAATAATATATGCTAATGTGGTATAATCACATCCTCAAGTGTAATTATATATAAAAAGACAATAATAATTTCTAATAATCAATTAATAATAAGAATAATAATAAAAGAAAATATGAACTAATAATAATAATAATAATAATAATAAAATAATTAATAATAATTAATAATAATAATAATAATATAATATAATAAATATAATCAATCAATAAGAATGAGTCACAGAAGAATTTTATCTTCGTCAGCGGATTCGAACGTTGGGACTCCGTGGCGTTGCTGATTAACAACACGATGCTCACTCACTAGGCCATCCACGTCCCAAAAAAGAACGCTTCAAACGTAGGTTTTAAAGCACCCGGTTTCTCATCCCATAATGCTGAGTACTCAAAGGCCATGGACAGACATGAAAAAAAATAATCAGAAGAACAAGACATTGGAAACTACTGCAAGTTATTAACTTTAAATATGCGTGAACGAATATAAATAACTAGACTATTAACAAAAATGCGACTAGAAAATAATGAAAAAAATACAACTAAAAAACTTCTGGAAACGAACATGTATTACAATATAAATTGAAAAGGTTCGCAATGTACCTCTCCAAACCGAAATAAAATTTACACTGAAATCAAAATATAATAAGTCACATATTCCTTGAGACAAATTTATATTGAATCATCTTGATTTTGAGAAAGATGAAATCTTGTTGAAGAGATTTGTTTCGGAATTTATATATTCCTAAAGGACCATTTGACATGAAATATGTATGTCTTTTAAATCAAATTTATCAAAATGATGAGCTGTTTATGAACAATAATAAGGGAAAGTGAGGAGGCAATGACAACAAAATATCTTGTTAACCCCAGAACTTGTAGGACTGTTAAACGACACGCTGTTTAGCATGAGCACGTTACAGACGGTTGAGGTAGGACAATAAATTTGCTAAGATTGACGGACTTACCTTGTATACGATAGCATAACATTTAATAAGGTAAATTAACCTGGTTGACTGCAGATCGGTCAAAAATATATGCCTTGGAGTGTTCTTTTTTTTCTTTTGCAATAGCAACCCCTCTAGGTTCATTGTTAGCAGCCACATTACAATTAAATTGCTACTTCGTAATGACATTAAAACTATTGAATTTGATCTTAATTTAGGCAGGAAATATTTTGATACTTTTTATATTGCTAATATTAGTACAAATTATATTAGTTAATTTTTTTCTTTGAAGAACTTTTGACGAATGATGGGATAACTTCTCCAGCGTTATTTAATTCGATAGCATCCTATACAAAGTAGAAACGTAAAATGACTAGGAATACAAACTTTTACATATTAAGTTATGTGCATGATCAATCTTCTTTCTAATCTTTCTCTATCACCTTCCTCTACCACCTCTGAGCATGTTCCTCATAGTTCTTTATTCTTTAATGATGTATTAATGAAATATAAAAACTTATTTTTGAATCCATATTTGCCCGAAAATCACCATATTAAATTGAAACAAATGGAAACGTGGGATAAAATTTTTAAAAGTCATAAAAATAAAAATAAACAAATAAGACACAGCATTGATAGATCAGGACGGTCATGTAACTACTGACGAAGAGACCGCTTTTATACCTGAAAAAGTTTTAATCGAATTAGCTAACACCTATTTTTATCATGTGACTATCAAAGGACCCCCGATCTCTCTCAAGCCACGTCGTATACCCCATAAACTATATGCTCAAACTCGGGCAGAATTTAACAATCTATTAGCTACAGGTGTCTTAAGAAGAACCAATTCACCTTGGGCCTTCCCAATGAGCGTGTTAGAAAAGAGTGAAAACAGGGTGAGGATTATATCCGATTTTAGAGAGTTGAACAAAAGAGCAGAGATCGAGCCCTATGGCTTGACCCTCCTTCAAGACCCCATGTTCACCTTAAAAGGGAGTGAATTATTCAGCAGGGTCAACTTGACACAAGCTCTAGACTACAACCGATGCCGCATGACCACCAGACACAGAAAACATAGTCTACCTATTAACACTCCCAAAACTTGGGTTATCCACGTTACAGCAAACGAGATGCTCTCGCTCCCCGACGGGACTCATCACCTCTCGGTCCCTCCATCCCACCACCAGTTCCAATTCGTCTTCTCGCAGCGAAACTGCAGCTTGCTCACCCGAGTTCAACCGCTCTATCCCCTCACACTCCCGCCCTGTCTCTGCGCGTAGGTACTCACCCTTCGCCCACCCAAAGCTGCCGACCCCGCGGCCGCACACTAGACCACCGCCCGATCACTCGCGATCGCAACGCCACCCCCCACCTCTCCGGGGCTTCGACCTTGTATATGTCGCGCGATCAAAACCCCTGATCATCTCCCCGACACTGAAGAGCACACCGCCCCAGACTCAACAATCATCTCCTTAGAACAGGTACTAAAGGAGCTAACAATATTTAAAATGTAAGCATCATGTCCCGGCAAAATGCTAGGAATCGGCCGGCCAAAGGAAATCATTATTTTAGGCTATACGATTAATATGAACAGACATCACCCTAAATTCACGACAACAGTTAAAAAGAGAGTAATCCAAAATTTACCCCCTAACCAAGAACCATAGAGGAATTAAACAGGAGGCTTCCCATCTGGGCAAACCAGATCTGGTTTTTCTATTCCACTTCCATCAAACATACAGGTCGCTTTTCCAATCTGTCCATCCCGCGGAGCCCCCCCCTCACCAACCCTTTCCTGAAGGAAAACTTACGGCAAGCGTCTCGTATTAACTGGATCCCCGCGGAATAAAGCTTTTGAAGTGCTAAAAAGGCCAATAAAAATACCACATATATCAAAAATGGAAGATGGCACTGAACCATTTTTAACATCCGCAACGAGGATGCCTGAAAGTTCGTGTGGAATGCTCAAATGTATTTCAGACCATACATCCAAAAATTAATGAATTGATGAAAGAAGGCCAATCGATAATGTTGTTTGTGTGTCGGTTCTAGTCATCTCTCTTCCTTGACACGCTTTCTGATTTGAATTTTTATCTATTTTTTTCTTTTCGCACTTTTCCTTAATTGTTGGTCTGTTTCGTTTTGTAGACACGAGCTTTGCGTCGTCTGTGACGAGTGCTGACAGTCATTCAACAAGAGAGCTGTCAACATATATCCAACTGCCTCGTTCTTTGTCATCGTGATAAGAAGTCACTGGTAAAATGCTGATGGGTTATCAGAAGGCGCTGGCTGTTTTATTTCCTGGGTTACCAATATATTGGGGCCCTTATAAAAGTTCATAATTTATAATCTTTCCGTTACCTACTGTATCGCCACTATATCTGCGATGGCTTCGACTTATTTACAAATCTTAGAAAATTATTTCTTATTATGTTAATTATCAAAAGGTTAATTGCAAAGCCTACTTACATTTCTATAAGTTTCGATGAATTCACAATTGGAAATTTTAAAGTTAGAATCTGCAAGTTAGTTATTTATGAAATAAATTCTGAGTTTAAAATATCTAATTTGGTATTATTTTCTAAGTCCAAACTACGCTTGGAAATTTCTAAGTTCGAATTAAGCCTAAAAATTTCTAAGTCCGAATAATTTCCTAAGTCAAAAAAATAAACTTTAAATTTGTTCAGCGTATTACTTTAAATAAAATTTGAATTTATATCCACTTTAAATTCTAGTTTTACTGTCTATTTTCTTTTGTATATTTTTAATTTATGGTAGTCGGATTTTAATGAGCTCTCAGCCTCTGGTCTCTTCCTTTTATACCCGCTTTTTTGTCTGATTATCTTGTTATTGTAGGAAGTGTATCCGGCGAATTTTACAAATTAATTATTCAAAAGAAATCTTAATATGAAACAAATATTGCGATATGGAAAATACGTCGGGTTTTTCCATTGGGAAATTGATTAATTAAATTATTAATTAATTAATTAATTAATTAATTAATTAATTAATAATTAATTAATTAATTAAATGTATTTCACAATTGTTTTTTTTCAAATAATATCAAATATTATTTTAGAATTTAATTTACTATCTATTTCATATCCTGTTTATTACTGTAATTAAGTTTTTACGATTAAGCAATGTTTTCCAAATAATTATTTATCAAATTATTTATCAAATATTAATTTATAATTTATATTAAAAGCTATTCTACATCCTGTTTACAGTAATTGGATTTTCAATCTTAAACAATATGTTTTCAGGTTGTCCCTCTTAGCTGGTCAATAACTTCAAAAACAAAAATGTAATCAATATTTAAAATTTAAATTATGAAATTATTCAAATTATTCAAATAAGTTATTTAGTTGTATCCTTGCATTCTGCTGGAATATACTGGATCGTTCTAACTATAGGCTTGTCACTCAAGATTTGAAACATGACTGAGTATGGATAGGCGTGATGCATTTGATGTAATATCCTCATGAATTCTTCATCGAAGAGTAGTTTGCAAGGTGTTTCTTTCAGTCTCATTTCGAATCTCCTCTCTCGTATCCTTCTAAACCCTTTTTTTGTATTATCCCAACTCTCCAAATCTTCTCTTTAATCTTAAAAAGAAAAATATCAACGGTAGTATGGGTATACACATAGTTGAAAGAAATTAAAATGGGAGTGTGCTGTAAATAGAATGAAGTTGTATACAAATAAGTATTGAGGTAAGTATGTAATGTATTGGGTACTCAAAATGTATGTAAAGTAATGTATGTTCAAAAAATTGTTTTGTAAAGTTGCTGTCGAACGTTGTAAACAATGTGATGTCAAATGCTGTTAAGTTTCTGTTTACCAATGTTATGTTATATGTGCTGTAAAAGGTTATTATTATGATATGTTAATTCAAAATATTATAGACTATTGAAATTAAAATTTCAAAAAAAATTTGTATTAAATTCTTAGGGATTTTCGACTAAAATTTCATTTACTTTTAAAAAAAAATTTACAACTTATTTTATGCGGTTAAGGTATGTTGCTTTAATTAAAGAAAATACTAATATTAAAATTTAGAATCTTAGGATAATCCTAATCAAATTTCGTTTACTTTTAAAATAAATAACTCCTTTTATGTGGTGAGTGCGTGGTGTTTTTCAATCATGTTTGTTGATAACGAACTACAATCTTCCCTTTATTGAAAAATATTCAACATGTGATATCCTTGTTGTTGCTGTCCATTCTCTACCTTTCCATGACAGTCTCCATCGTACTGGTAAAGTATTTAAGAAATAACGACTTCTTTTGTTGAGGTATGATATTGTGGTTCCTTTTATTTGCTCTCCAAAAAATTTAAATAACGTTCTGACGTTTCTTCTTTTATAATATTGCAACCACATTCCAATTAAATCTCTGGTGTTTGTATGTGATGATGGTAGCAATTCCCATTTCAGTCTTTATATGTTTTCTTCATTCATGAAAGTTGTTAGCTTCAGTGGTATATCAAACGCATCGATGTTCCATGCTTGTACACACATTGACATTAGCCGATCTTTGTTGTGAATGAACGAAATTCCATTAACAATATTTCTTATTATTTCACGTTCTATTCCTTCTTCTTTCTGATTATTTATGAGTTTTAACAATTTAAATAAGATTCTTGGTGATATTCTTTTACCCATGCTCCTTTGGGTGATTGGATCTATGTTGTTTCAAAATATTTTCAACATATCTCTGTAATTTATGGGATAAATTTCTTCAAATATTATCTTTTCTATTTTCAAATCTAACATCTCACTGAAACCTCCTTGATAGACTAACTTTCTTACTATATGAGTGCATTCTGTGCAAAATATGTTCTGATATGGCCATTCTAGCAATATTGCTAAATGTCCTGTTAGTTCATCGCCGTTTCTTAATGAATATAAAATGTCTCTTGGTCTATCAGCTTTGGTTAAGGCTCTGGATATTTCTGCCATGGTTTTAGTGTTAGTATATATTGGTTTTGCTGATCGAATTATATTTCTATTTTCTTTCATGATTGCTTGTGCTATGAGTTCTAACTCTTCCCATTTTTCATCTTCTGTTAATTCTTGAATAATTCTGCATAGTTTATTTTCATTACCATTTTTCAAACAATCTTCTAATAAACTTCTACTATTATGTCCTTTATATTCTCCTGTATGGTAATCTTCTAAATGAACTTGAATCTTTGTTATATCTTCATTATTGATCTGTGAGTATCTTTTAATTCTTATAAATATCTCTCTGTCTTTGATCATGCCTAAATGATTAAAACAGCTGTTGTCTAACAAATCTACGATGTCGTCTACTTCTACTGAAATACGATGCTGTACTCTGGTTGTTATCCAATCTATCAATCTTGTTACTATTATTTTTATCCATAATTTAACAAAATTCTCTAATATTGTAGGAAGTTGTAAATGTGAACTGACATGTCTTGCAATCACATTCTGTTTCCTTGCGTGTTTTCTTTTTATAGTCTCAATCTCTGTCTCATAGACATCTCGTGACACTTTTTCGTTACGCCATTCTCGAGCCATATTCCTTTTCAGAAGTGCTTTGGAATGACTGTTGGTGACTACTATTGCTCCAATTTTAATTGCGGCTATGTCGGATAGTCTCCTTGGTGTGTTAAAGTTATCAACATCCTTCTACACTAAAATATATAAGAATATACATGCGAGTATATGAAGTTCTTAAGCTATTGGTTAGACCTTTGTTATTTGTTGAAGAATTAAATAAATAAAATTATAAAAAATTGGTTTTGTTTGTACCCATTTATGTACCCGTTTTGTGAAACTAAATATTAGAATTGTGTTGTTTATGAAAACAAAATTTATAAAATCAATATGTACACAAAAATAAAAATTTGTTTAATATTTTTACACAATATCTCT
>JABUQX010124626.1:20000-22500 GCA_015478945.1 Trachelipus rathkii | reverse complement strand
TACTATAATTATTTTATTATTAATTATATTATTATTATTATTATTATTATTATTATTATTTTATTATTATTATTGTTATTATTATTTAATTTATTTATATTTATTATTATATTATTATTATTATTATCATTATTATTATTATTATTATTATATTAATTATTTATTATTATTATTATTATTACTATTGTTTATTTATTAATTTATAATTTTATTTTTACGCTTTAATATTATCTTAATTATTATTATTATTATTATTATTATTATTATTATTATTATTATTATTATTATTATTATTATTATATTTCATCTTGAATATTATTATGCTTGTTATTATTATTATTATTATATTATATTATATTATTATTATTATTATTATTATTATTATTTATTTATTATATTATTATTATTATATTATTATTTTAATTATTATTATTTAATTATTATTATTATTATATTATTATTATTATTATTTATTATATTATATTATATATTATTATTATTATTATTATGTATTATTATATTATTATTATTATTATTTATTTATATTATTATTATTATTATTATCATTATTATTATTATTATCTAATCATTATTATTATTATTATTATTATTATTATTATTATTATTATTATTATTATTTATTATTATTATTATATTATTTTATTATTATAATTATTATTATGATTATTATATTATTATTATCATTGTACAATTATTATTATTGTAGTATAGTAGCAGTAATAGTATTTTAATAAACTACTTTTTTAAAATTTATGATTATTGTTTTTATTATATTATTATTATTATTATATATTATTTTATTATTATTATTATATTTATTATTATTATTATATTATTATTATTATTATTATTATTATTATTATTGATTATATATTATTATTATTATTATTTAGTATTATTATTATTACTATTATTAATATTATTATTATATTATTATTATATTATTTTATATTATTATTATTATTATTATTGATTATTTTATTATTTATTTTATTATTAATATTATTAGTTATTATTATTTTTATATTATTATAATTATTATATATATATATATTCATTATTATTTATTCCATTATTATTATTATTTATTATTATTATTATTATTATTATTTTCTTGTTTATGATTCATTACAATCCATTTTTATTATCTATTGTGATGTTATTTATTATTATTAATATCATTATTATTATTAATTATATTATTATTATTATTATTAACTATTATTATTTACTATTATTATTATTATTATTATTATATTATTATTATTTTTTTATTATTATTTTATTATTATTATTTTTATTATTATTTATTATTATTATTATTATTTTATTATTATTATTTTATTTTTCTTAACATTTCATTAATAATAATATTTGAAAAATTAAAAATTATATTTTGATATTAAATGCTAATCTTATTATTTTTATTGTTGTTTTTTTATTATTTTTATTCTACATGTATTTTTATATTATTATTCCTATTATAATATTTTATTATTATTATTATTATTATTATTATTTATTATTATATATTATTTTATTATTATTTATGTTATTAATTATATTATTATTAATTATTATTATTATTATTATTATTATTATTATTATTATTATTATTATTATTATTATTATTATTATTATTATTATTATTATTATAAGAAAATTTAGATCAGCGTCAATTTTAACGTACTTTTTACAAGTTCTTTCTATTCTTCTAAATAATTCTTTATTTTCAGAAGAAAATTTATTAAGGACTATTCTAGAATAAAAAGAAGTTAAAGCCTTTAATATTGTACCAATATTTCGCCTGTATACTTCAGGCATGATCACGGTTAACTAACTATTATTTATAATGCAGCTTACAAAAATAAATTTCTAAATATAAAAATTTAAAATTATTTTACATTAATTGTGAAGTTTAAAAAATAATTTTGATGAAAAATCAAAAAAGCTTACATTATTTTGCAAATACAGCTATTATCATGGATACTAGGTGTACCTGCAAAACACTCAAATATTCAAAAAAACATTCAAGCATTCATTCATTTCATTAAATTTCACATTGATGTCTGGCTTAAGTTTTTTTTAATAAAAAGAGATTCTGCTATACGAAGATAGTTGAAATTACCAACTTGAAATAAAATTTTAAAACAATTAGCAATTTCAACTGTAGGAGGGGATTTGTGATCCGTCGTGTAATGCTCCCATATTTTACTGGGTTTATACCTGTGTTGCATAATTCGGGTTCTTAAAGTGTTAGTTGTGTATCCCACATAAGAGGAATTACATCCTACTTCTTTGCAATTAAATTGATACACAACATAACTTCTGTAATCCTCCGAACAATGACCACGGGTACTAAAATATGAGGACACTCGTCTCGGTGTGTAGTAGCTTCTTACATTTACACTTTTCTCTGACTTAACATGTTCCTTGACAATTATGTTTAATTTTTGCTCTTCTCTAGAAAAGTTTGTCA
>JABUQX010124626.1:0-7500 GCA_015478945.1 Trachelipus rathkii | reverse complement strand
AATGGGTCTAGGTCAGAGTCCAAAACTTTTCTCGTAGACCACTTCCATTTCTTTTCGGCTTTGGTAGACCTGCGTTACCTGATTAATGATTTTTTCTAAATAATAGTAGTCTGCTGTATAATACCGTTAATAATATAATTATATAGTATAGTTATATAAATATAGCTTATAGTTAAATTGGGTTCGTGGTAGTTCTTTATAATTAATTTTTTTATGTTTAGTTATACTATCTTAATGAAATTATAATTTTCTCATTACTAAAGGAAATATAGTGATATTTAAGTAGGATATAATCTAAATTAAATAAATAAAATAATAAAAGCTCAAATGTAATATTAAACATAAGACTCTATGCTCGAAATAATTATACCATTCGTCCCCTCACTATTGCTCTCACGTTCACGATTTACAACTAAATATTAAAACAATTGAAACCCGCTATTAGTGGCTATACATGCTCAAAAAAACTTAAGACCATCCCAACATAAAACTGTAACACGATACATGAACTCGACGTAATTTATCATATTCTTGCCTTATACTAAACTGAGTGATAATAGTAAAACGACTAAAATTAACAGATAAAAAAAATAATATGTAACAAACGTTCTGCTGCGCGCCACTTCTTCCCAAACAAAACTCGACATCATTTCCTCATGATTTAACTGTATTACACACATTCAATATATGTAATACGTAGACTCTTAACTACACCACTGTTTTACGATTTTTATTGAAAAAATTTTTCTTAACACTTTCTTTTCAGATCAGAAAACAAATTGAACGTATGTATGTAACCTCTCCAGCATTCCCTATAATAGTACTGAACGATTTGAACAAATAGTCGTGTGCATAGTACGAGGTCTTACTGCCGGTCTTCGCGAAGCTCGAGAATCAAGAATGGACAGAGAATATTCTACTGCGCGTATGCGTGTAACATGATGAATACTGGTTATATCATTACTTGCAAGTTTTACAGAATTCTCAAAGCTGAATTTCTACAACTTTATAACAAGATCGAGTTTTTTTTTATGACGTAATACTATTTTATTTCATATTATAATTTATTAAGACTTTTTTTCAACTAGTATGATTCCTCTATACGTTCGAATCCCCCAAATTCTCAACTTATCTCATGAACCCCCCTAAAAAAATTTGTCCTACATTGACCATTTGCAGCTTGCTGTAGCACCACTGGAGAGCTTTCGATTCTAGCCTCACTTGGGAATCATATGGTTCTATGGTTATTTTATCTCTGGCGTTAATGACTAATGGCTTAAGAGATGGCAGTGTCATTTGGCTGAGTTTCTACTAGCGGTTATATAAAACTGCCTGCTAGAATATATGAAATATTCTTCCCACGTAAGGAATACTTGTGTACCCCTCTAATCATTACCCTATGAGTAAGATGTGGATCTGTAGCACTTGTCGATATAGTCAATATGATTTAAAGATTACGATACTGTTGCCCGGAGGTCCCACTGCATAGTTTATTACAATATCTTTTTTTTTTTTTTTTTTTTTTGTTGTCCATCAGAGATACTATATGAGACAGTTGTCTGCTCAATACACTTTTACAATACGATATAATTATATATTATGACAGTATTCCCTTCTCAAAATTCAATGTGTGAAATCTTTTTCTTTTCGTTAGTGTGGTACACATGCTACGAACAGACACTATTGTAAAATACGATTGTGAGATATTCTTCTTTTTTCCAATGCACACACAGGATATACCAGATAATCTTCGTGTCTCCATTTTGGTATATTCACGTTGAGTTTGAGAATGAAATACTATCGTATTTTATGATATTATATTATCGTCAGATATCATATACATACTCTATCATCTTTTCCTATTGTACACTTATAACTAACGAGTGTGATAGTATCTATTCTCCACATGCGATTATAGCCGCTTTATTAATTCTGCTAAAACAGAGGAAACCTACCTACATCCACACCAGTGAGTTGATAATAACATCTTGATAATTCAAAACCACACTCTCATTATATAATACTCAGAGAGGTCTACACCTTTCCTAGCGAACGTGATGCGAATTATATCGATTTTTAGAGCACGCCTTTCCTCTCCAACCTTTTTATAACCCTCCCTACCGTCCTTGATATATAAGACTATTCATGGTGTATTCTCTATAACTCCCTTATTTTATCATCTAATTCCCCTTGCCCATCCCGTTCAGTCTAACAAATATTAAGCGTAATTGTTCTTTGATTCGTAGATTTAATAAATGTCTCACGGTTAGATAAATAATCAAAGACTAAAAATTTAATGACTTTGCATATGCTCTTATACACGTTTTGATTTTACCATTTCTAACAATTTACATGTTTTAAATATTATATGTCGACCATTAATTGAGTCAAAACATATTATAAAACAGCATCTAACGATAATTTTTTAACCACATTTTATATCTTACTTTATATGATGGATGATAGATCATAATTAAATATAGGATATCGTTGTCACATATACAAAGTCTTTCTCAAATACGTGGTCTTATTTAGATTAGATTCAGGTGGTGTTGTCTTCGCCGATACCTATAGTATTTTTCTAAAACTCGTAGCCAACACAGTTTCGTGCAGAAGCACACTCCATGCGTCTTATGAGACCAATCAGTTACCTTTATTCAGCTTCACTGAAATTATTAAATATAGTATATATATATATATATATAATATATATATAATATATTAATATTATATTAGTGTAAAGTATAAAAATAGTACGGTGATTACGTCGTGCCTAAATATTTGATTATTAATTCTTATTTATTTGTTATATTCGTGCACTACGAATCTGCTCCCCCAATCATCTCTCCTCCGAAACCAAATTCCTTTTCTCAACATTCACAAAATTAAAATATCCCCCTCACATAATAAACTGTAGCTTATGTCAAAAATGCAAAACACACTATCTATCGAAACTACACAAAAGTGAAATTTAACATAATTCAGTTAAGTATACATCAACATTTCTTCTATCACCCTATACCCTTAATTCTACACATAAAAACTAATATAACACCTTCCAAAATCGATTATTTTATTCCCGTTCTTAATCACGATAACACCTTCTCTTAATTAAAGATCATAGGGACGACTTAAACCACCAAAACATACAACCCTAAAAAAACAATAAATTTTGAGAACAATGATTATCAAAAAATAAAAAATTATTATCAATCAACTTGTTTCCCTTAGGTTTATATCGGAAACTAAACGGACAGGTACGGACAGCGTTTTTGTAAAGAGTGAGCGCAAGCACATTTCTGACCTAACCCGAGACTCTCTAATTAAGAGACTAATTAACATCCCCAATAAGCAAATCGTTTACTTCCTAACTTCTGCAACACCGATACATTAAAATTCAACACTATCCTCGAAAGAGCACCTATCCTACACTAATATATATGTACAAAAAACTATAACATGACAGTCTATCTAATCTCAGATCAAATAAATATGGCTACTATTCTTACAACACCAATAATTTTGAGCAAATACCGAAAGCTAATGTGACTCTCCTGATTAGAATATATATCTACAAACCAACATACAACTTATCATATGACCAGAACGTTTCCGAGGTAAATTACTCGAGTGACTGCCTAACTGAGGCCTAACAGTAACTAAAAATATTCTTTTCAGATATATAACTATATCTTAATGGTATAATTTCAATAATGTTTTAGCGCTCCTTGACATAGAAGTTCCTCAATATATTTGCACCCCTCGCTAGTGAAATATGAGAATACATATTAAAGAATTCGAGAAGATTTTCAGCCTTAATAATTATTGTCACTTATTAAACAAACCAAAACTATTTGATTTATTTTACACACTTAAAAATATCGTAGTTATTTACAGTCTTTTTCGGAGTGATGTAACTGATATTAGATTCATATGCATTATCTATGTATTTTCAATTTTTTTCAAACCACAGTGTTGAAAGACAAATAATATTTAGATATCATGCCTCCTCCCAAGTAATTAGTTTATTGCACGATAAAACTTTTCTAAAATATCTATTACTAATATAGCGCAATACAGACTAAATATTACATACCACAAGCAGATTATTTCGATATCTCTATTGTTGTTTTGTAGCTCTCTTGCACTCTGTGTTCCAATTTCAAAAACCCCAGCTAGCTATTTGGATTATTTATAAGATATGCAAAAAAATATGTCTTATTTGTAATTGTCGCTTTCAGGCAGCTCTCTGCTCCACGGTGATGAGAAATTTCAGGGAGCGACAATGTAGTGCAGAAGAAGTAAGTCATATTTTTCGTTTACTTAGATCACCACTCTGTAATTGTGAGTAGAATGCTAACCCAGTAGGATGTATTTTTGGGACAAATTTTCAGAGATACACAATGTTTTTTGAATATATTTTTTTTTACAAATTAATATTTTAAATGTTTGTGGCCAAAAAAAAATTCACGAAACACTACAAAGTCCCTATAATGTAAAAAAGTTGCATCTCGCGCCACTATACAAATCCTGAAAATTAATGCTGATCGGGGTCATGGTGCGATAGTTTATAAGTAAAAATTTATTAATCTATTATGTTTTTTACGACTTTTCCAACTACTCAAAAAGATATTTTCATTAAAAGATAGACTAATATTGATGTATTATATTAGTGGTTGTGATGCAATTTGCTATCCAACATAATATTCAAAAAAAATATTCAGGACTAATGTAAGTCGAGAGAGAAAGGTGTCATATATTTTTATAAATTTTATTTATCAGATAAATTGTCTCAATTAATAGATAAACAATTATGATATGTGAATACCCTGAATATCAATTTTCCTACTCCAAAAGAAATTTTTAAAAAGAATTTTTAAATGATTAAATAAAAATTATTTGCGTTATACCAAAAAACCTTTAATAAAGAACAGAAATGTGCATTATACAAAATAATAGTATTTAGATGCGCTCAAAAAATTTCTTCCGCCGAACTAACACACTAGTGCCTTGATACAGAGATTCTGCAGGTCCACTTCGCCCCAACAACAAAGAAGAAAATAAATTATTTTTTATTCAAATTTCGTTCATTAAAAACTAAAAATAGTTTTGGTTTATGCGATGACTACTATTGGACAACTCTGAGCACACGAATAAGCCGAAAAAATTTGAAAAATCCTCTTTAACGCAATTATTTTTAAATATATGGTAGCCTACTCCTAGTGCTATATTTTAGTTAAGTAAGCGCGTGTGCTCTCAATTAATACAAGAGAGTACTGGAAGGTATTAAACGAAAAATGTCAAAAACATGGTTTTGTGATTACATATTTGTAATAAAATAAAGAATGACTTACAGTCACAACCATAATACACTTCTCAGAAAACCAAACCTTTAGGAGGACATTTAAAAAGAATTACAGTTTGGTTGAGAACTTTTGTCAGGGTCAATAATCTCGGCTTGTAAAATGTTTTCTCGAATTTTCATCGTTAACATATTTTAGGATCGACGGAGTGTAAAATAGTGACAGTTTTCGTATGGTACTACGAGCACCGACAGAATCCCAACCTTGTGATCGTGCATTCTTCTCTTGAGCCCTATACACTAATCACCGAAGTGAATCACAAAAAAACATACACCAGTGCCAGAGGACATCAATCATATTCCGCTCAAGATATACTAACCCTCTTCTCATGAACAGACATACTACCTTAACATAACCATCCAAAAACAAAACCCTTTACTACAAAACATTGAGTGCTATATTCAAATATCATACTCAAGAGTTCTGTGTCTCCTTTAGTTTTTATATCGTGGGAAACCAATGACACTGGGATTACCGACCATTCAACGATAAAATATACCGCAACACAACACTGACCCTCAACAAGTGCGACAAACTCTATCACACGTAAATCACTTTAACAACACCATATAAAATACCCTCACACAACATTTAGAGACCTCAACACTACATATACTATTCTACCACACTAAAATTATTACTCAACCACATTTTACAGAAGAAGGAAAAATCATGATGAAATCATTATAATCGTAAGCGTTTAACATATACAATTACCAAAATTTCAGTATTAATTATTATTATAGGACGTTTATTCCTGTACCGTTTATAAGTCGTAAAAAGCGCCGTGATTACAACGTAGACTATAAGCCATTAACAAAATTTCATCGAATTAATAAACATTCACAAAACCTAACAGAACTTAAAAACTACTCATTACTAACCAATTTAATGTGTACAGAACTGAGATTTGTCACTTTATGTTGACCAGAGATATTGCCGATTTTGAGTTGTTCAGTAAGCTGCTTTCCATCTTGTGAAAAAAGGGATAACTACACAGGAGACTATCTAATGTCCAAACCTGTAACTTAGTTTGAAGATGGGTATACATATAAATTGTTAACTCCCTAAATTAACTAAACGTGTTAAACTGGCCAATCAGTTATCTAGCAGCGTTAAATAAGGATTAGGATTCTTTAACGTATGTTAGATATATTAGATCATTTATTTTATGGGCTTTATTACGAATAACGTCAACTAAATATGAATACCAGTATACGTTTCTTCTGAGATATATTAAGGTAAATGGGTACGTTCGTTATAATCAGTATATGCAGTAATAATTTTTAATTATATTTTATTGTTTTTTTATAATTTAGTTACACCCTTAAAATTTATTTTATTTTGTACTAAGATAAATGGAATTTAAAGAGGAAGTGATATATATCTAAATTACCTATATAAATAAAATTGAGTATAAATAATTATATTAGTAATAGATCATGATATAAAATAATTAAGATATTTTAATAGTAAAACTATTAAAGATAACGAAGGTAAAAAAATAAATATTATCCAATATTAGTGAAAAATACTATTTAGGATTATATTAGCATAATTCGTTTACTAAGTAATTAGTTATATATACACGTAAATTTTTTTTTTTTGATATTTCTTACGTATTATTGCGGGTGAAAACTCGGACGCTTAATTAAGTATTACAATAATAATTATTTTATTTTGTCATAGCCATCTCCCGAAAAGTATGAGAGAGTTATATCGATTATTTCGATTCACCCGTAAGTAATGAACCTAGTTATAGTATGAACAGTGGCCGTAGTGCCCATAGAAACTTTTGTTATCGATTGTGTTACTTATTTAAAGTGTTGCAAAAAATCGCCTCAAGAGGGCGCCCATATAAAACTCAGAAAAGTGCGAGGTGTCGTGCGTAGTTTTATACTATTAATTTTTGTATTAGTTACCTCTATAAGAGATTATTTTTCATATAGAAAAATACTCAATTTTATATAGGTTAGAGTGATTATAACGACTATATTCATTAAATAATAATAATTATATTATAAAATATAATAAATTATAATATATATAAATAATTACATATTAATAATGATGCCTCTAGTGAAAAATTAAATCATAATTGATGATTATTATGTTAATGTAAATAGATAACTAATAG